>JAADVC010000182.1:0-30257 GCA_023334575.1 Pythium volutum | reverse complement strand
GCAGCATCAGCAACAGCAGCAACAACCGCGAGGGCAGATGCAAATGCAGCAGCCCAACGGCATGCAACAGCAGCAACAGCACCAGCAGCAACCGGGCGGACTGAACCAGCCTTTCATCAACCTACAGGCGTCGGGACAGGCTCAGGGCGGCATCAATCCGTTTTTCTAGATTTTAGACTGGTGTCGTTACTTAGCGAGTCGGGTCTGCCTGCTAAAATACACATAATCCTCCAGGCGTGCGAAATTTTGGAGGTGCAATCGCTATTGTTTTTGCTCGATCACAAACAGGATGGCCTTGTTCATGGAGACCCCTATGTCGTCTTCGGCCAGTAGACTGTCGTAGTGTTCCAGCAATTGGCCGCTAGTCATCTCGAGCCCACAGGCGTTGACACACTTGCAGAAAAGTGCCAAGTCGAGTTCCTCCACGTCCGCGTCGGCGTGGCGACTGAACGTCTCTAGGATCTGCGCGTGGACCTTGATGAGCTGGATCTCCCACGCGGCCATCACACGCTTGACGAATTGCTCGAGCTCTACACTGTCGAACGTCATCTTGAGGCGGTCGAGTAAGGACGTGATCGATGGCGACGCTCTCATCCAGAGCGGGAACACGGACTGGCAGACGTCGATACACTGCAGACTCGAAAGCGTTGTCAGTGGCACCACGCCGACCGCCGTGTCGGCGTCTCCAATCAATTCAGTCCACCCCGTGATGAGGTCAGCGTACAACACGGCCGCAGCGTCGAGTGGTGGTTTCTTGCGCACCACAGCGATAATGGTCTTGGCAATGCGCAGGTAAAACTGGAACGCCAGGTCTTTATAGTGGGACCGGGTCTTGTCGGCACCGATAAACCACGCAAAGAGCTCACACCGCACGTGCTTGTTGGTCGCACCAAAATGGACCAGTGACTTTTCCAGCTGCAGCATGTGCATCACGGCGATCGACTTGATGCCGTACTTGCGCGTGAGCAGGTCCTTGGCCAGGCGTCGAAACGACGGCCGCTGGACCGTCGTGAGATCGCTCGAGATGCGACTGCTTCGACGCTGGGACGCGCGCCGGGACGAGACGCCATCTCCAAATTCCCTAGCAAATTGCAGCTGCACGACCGAACTCACGAGATGACAAACTTCCGACAGCGGGAAGAGCCGTACAGTCGCCATCGAGTTGCGTGTCGACACTCGTGCCGAGACGGCGTAGCCAGAGCTTTTCCGTTTTGCGCCATTCTTGCCGGCGACTGAGGACCGTTTCCGAAGGCTCTTTTTCTTTCGCGCCGACTCATCGTCCACTGGGTCCTCGACGAATGACTCTAAATCATTCAGGTTTGTGGCTGTTGCATCCGGCTCGCCGAGAGTGACGAGCCGGTGCTTCCCACAGACACACCCGCAGGACAGCGACTCAGTGATGGGCGCCAGGCCGTGAGGCGCCATCATGAGTTGCTTTGCCTTTTCCGTCTTCTTCTTGAGCGATTGGTACGGCTTCAGGCGGGCCACGAGCTCAGCCGAGAGCTTGAAGGGCCTCTTGTCGTCGGCCAGTGAGATCTCGGCCGCGAGCTCCTCCACGAGATCCACCAGGTCATAGACGCCTGCACCGACCCGCGCTTGGTCCGAGTGGAATTGCGGGGCCATAGGATCGCTCTTCTTGCTTGGTAGCGTATCGTAGAGGTGCATTGCGTCTTTCATCTCCTCGAGAAACGCCTCCCACTGTTTTTCTTCGTTCATTTCGTCCCGTTCACGCAGCGCGTCCTGTAGTTCGTCACTGTCGACAAGCTGAAAGTACTCGCTCAGGAACCTGCGTCGTTCCTTTTCAGGCAGCATGTCCACTGCTATTGCGTACATCTCGGCGAGCTTTGGTAGCTGCGTCTCGCAGGCCTGGGCATGCATCATCTTCAGGAGCTTGATCGCTTCATCGGGCCGCAACGAGTTGAACACGAGCAAAATCTCGACCGCAGTTGGCTCAAACTCATAGTCGTCGTCCTGTAGATCGAGACACGCGCCATGCGGTCCACCAAACAGCATGTGCCGTAATTGCGGGTACGGCTGCTGGTCCATTGTGGAGACGCTGCTGGCTTTGGCTGTGTTCACCGCGGCGGCATTTTGCACGCGCGCTTGCACGCGATCAAAGAGCCGCGCGACGTGCTGCTTCTGAAGCTGCTCGCTGAGCCGCTGGTTCTCTCGCTTGGCTGCCTGCGCTGCGCGGCGCCACAGCGTGAGCTGCTCCTCTTGAGTGCGTAGCTGCTGGAAGCGGTACTGACCGTATTGCAGGTACTGCAGGAACCGGGTGGAAGTAGCCGTGGCTTCATTGTGCCCCATGGGGTGCAGTTGCGCGCGTCGCAGTTCCCGATGGTTAGAAAAGAGCGCTGCACCGAGGGTGTCGGTGAGCTCCGTCAAGAACGGATGATGCCGTTCTTGCGACTTGCAGAACAGTTCTAGCGAACCAAATGCGATCGACGACAAGAACACATTTGGGTGCGGCCACCCGTGCGAGGTCATGGCTGTGATACAAAAACCAACAGATGGTCAGGTCCACACATGCAAGTTGAAGTTGAAGCGGACTACAAGAGGAAACGAACCGTTGGCCTGGGCAAAGGACGCCTCGGCAAAGAGAAGCGGCGAGCGGAAACTGGCTTCTTCGTACTGCCATACACGCAAGAATTCCACCGCCTCGGCCACGGCCGCGCGGTCCAATTCTATGTCTTTGCCATCCTGGGGCAGCGTCGCCGACGGGGGCGTTTCATCCGAGATTGGCTTGTGGACGGCCACTGTGGGTGGCTCCTCTGTCGGCTGGTCGAGTTGAATTCTCTGGACGGGGATCGCGATCGTGTCGACATCATCGTCCTCACTCGCGTCGTCCACTCGTCGACACAGTGTGGACGGTGTGTAGGCCGCATGTGCGCGGCTCGCACTCGCCGGCCGACAACGTGGCGACGGCGTCCGCGCGGCTGCGGACGACGGTGACGTCAGCAACTTCACTGGAGGCGTGCGTGGCCGCACGGTGGCCGTATATACACGCGGCGCCGACAGCGGTCGCTTGGGGCGAAAGGGCGACTCGCTTGAAGTTGCCCATGGGCGGGCTGACATGGGCGACGCTGACGCCGACATGGGGCGTGCGGGGATGGTTGACGGCGGGTACCCACTTCCATGGGGCGACGGCAAATGCGCAGCGGCGCGAGGGCTAGTCACATGCACCGGTGGACGTGTGCTCATGATCGAACGTGAGGAACTGCGCATGAAGTGACGCGTCGATATGTAACCGCGTAACCGCCCAGGTGTAACGCCATAGCGACGCCTCCCCATCAAGACACAAGAAAAAACGAAGGGGAAAAGATGGCGGCGGCGCTGCGGCAGTACCAGGCATGTCTCGGCATCATGGTGCGGCTCCAAGTCGAGGACCTCACGGCGCTCAAGCTCGACTTTGACGCGACGCGGGACCGCGGGCTCGCACTCCACGAATTCGTGAGCGTCATGCTGGACCGCGTGAGCGCGTGGGACGAAGCCAGCGCCGTCCAGTTCATTGAGGACCTGGTCGAGCTCTTTGCGCAGGTCGACGTGAATGGCGACGGCACGATGGAGTGGGAAGAGTTCACGAGCGCCATCATTGAAGGCGGCATGGGCACGATGGGCGACGACCTCGACTGGCGCGACCTGCAGTACGAAGAAAACGCAGTTTTTGCCGACGCGATTAATCGTCCGCCCAAGCGCGTCCAGTATCTGAGCGAGTTCAAGCGGCTGCTGGTCCACGACAATACGCGGCCCGTGGTCGAGATTGTGGACCCAGCGGCACTGCTGCCGTCGCCAAGCGAGGCCAATGCGGACGACGCGGCCACACATGACGTCGACACTATTCCTGTACCATCCGAACCGGTCAGCAATCCAGTCACGAGTGGCAATGGCAGTGCCACGCCGGCGCTATCCATCATCAACAAGTTCCATCCGCTGTGCTACATTGCCGGCTACCGACGCGACCAGGACGACGTGCGGTCCGAGCGATCGCCGGTACAAGCGCTCAAGTATCTGAGCAAAGTCGACTTGTTGGCCGTGTCCGGTGGCGACCTCAAGCTGACCTTTTGGGCGTCGACGATCCTCACGGCAAGCAGCACCAGCGCGCTGGAGACGCCGCTGCCGCTCGCGATCGTCCACACGCCACGACCGCAACGCGTGCTCGAGTGGAACCCGACAACGCAGCATCTCTACTCGATCTCGGCCGACCTCATGATCACTGTGTGGCACGTACTCCGCGAAAAGCACCACGACGCAAAAGGCAGGTGCGAAGTGAGTCTGTTTACGACGCTCAAGCAGCACACGGATCTGCTGCAAGACTTGCTGTTGCTCAACAGCGAAATGCTCGTGTCGTGCGGCATGGACAATATGATTTATCTGTGGGACACGGAGACGCTCCGCGTCCGCACGACGCGCCAGGGCCACCGGCGTGGCGTGCGATTGCTCACGAAATTATCCAACCAGCTTTTCCTCAGCGCCGGCTTCGAGTGTGAGATCCTCGGGTGGGATATTAGTGCACTGGCGACCGCGCCCGTCTTCAAGCTATGGGGCCACAATGCACCAGTGTGCTGCATTCAGCTGATCCAGTCGGCGGCGTTCGCTAGTCAGCACGAGCGGCGCCAGTCGTCGTTATATACGGGAACCGACGACGGTGCGTCTTCGAGTGCTGCCGCGAATGCAACGATTCTAGGTGACCAAGCGATCACGGTCGACGACGACGGGTGGTTCAAGTGGTGGAATCTGGTCAACATTACGTCCATGGAAAACAACGATCTCGAGCAAAACAGCGACCGGTGTTTGCAAACGTTTCGACTCGGGAGCGACAAGTATCCGTGGAAGGCCCACAGTCTCGCTGTGCTGAACAATGGTCAGACTTTGCTCGCGGCGGGTCTCCACAAGCTCAAGCTGCTGCAACGCGTACGGCTCAAGCCCCGCGTGCTACCGTCGAGTGTTGTGCTGTTTAACAGCGTGTCGTTTACGCTGCTCACGACCACAGACCGAGAGATCCGCGTCTGGGATGCCACGTCGGGCATTCTGCTTCGTACGTTCCGCAACATTGCGTCGTCCGACATTTCGTGTGTCGATTTGGATGCTCGCCAGCGCAAAATTGTGTTTGGCACGCAGCGCGGCGAGTTGATCGTGCTCAACTATATGAACGGCGCGATCCTCAAGACCTGGTCGCCCCACCAAATGAATGTGTCGGCGTTAATTTATTGCAAAGAAGATCAGTGCGTATTGACGGCATCCTGGGATCGATCGCTGCGGCTATACGACGACAATACCAGTGCCAACGCGCTGCTGCGATGCATCACCGAAGCCCACGATACAGACATCAAGTGCATGGCGTATTGCTACGCCATGTCCCTGATCGCGACGGGCAGCGCCGACGGTGCCATCAAGATTTGGGATTATGTCTACTTCTTGCTGGAAGACACGTGCTCGCTGTCCGCCCACAGTCTCGGGCAGAGCGACGTGACAGCGCTGGAGTTCGTCGAGCCATATCCACTACTGCTATCCTGCCACGTAAATGGGATCGTGTGTTGCTGGAACGTCTCGCCCACGCAAGCGAGCACGTTACTTTTCCACTACGCGCCGTTCGTTCGGGATCCCAAAACCGATCCGTTCGCGCCAATTCACGCTGGTCTCAGCGCTCATGACGAGGACGAGGAGCAAAAGGGTACTGTGTGTTGCTGTCAAGTGTTTTACGACGAATCGGGCGGCGAGGTACTCGCGAATGACATTCACAAGGGACGATTTCTGCTCGTCACGGCAAGTCTGGACGGTGAGATCTGCGTGGACGATTTCTCACCAATTCTCGCACTCTTCAACCTCAAGGCCTTTCGCTCCGAAAGTCTCCCGTCCAACCATTTCGGCTCATACAATCCGCGTCGACGATTCATTCGTCATGGGAAGAACGCCAAGCGGCTCAAGAACCACTTGAAGCATCGGCAAAGCGGTATTAATATCCGTGGTCTTGACGCCGAGCTCAAGCCGCTCTCCAATGAAGAAACCGAGACACGTGCACGGCTACCCACGGTGAAAGCAGGCGATGCAGTGCAAGTGGCAAAGTGGAAAGCCCACCAAGGAGTCGTACGGTTCCTCCGTACTATTGAAGATCCACCGGCAATCTTGACGTGCTCGTCCGACAAGACGGTTCGCTCGTGGTCGCTCACTGGGACGAATTTGGGCTCGCTCTCGAATCTCCAAGCGTCAAACAGCACGGATAACACAGACCCAGGCTGGTGCTGGCCGATCGATACGACTGTGTCAGCGCAAGTGAAGCGCGAGCAAGCAGAAAAAATTTGGGAATCGATGAAAGTGCAGAAGATGAACGTACTCGCGCGGCGCACGCGGTCCATCAAAATGACTGATCGTAGTCGGCGTCGAAACTCGCTGGGCCTCCATGGTTCGATCAGCGCCCCCAATCTTCCGACAGACGCGTCAGCAAGAGAACTGCAGCCCGACTGCAATCAACTGGCACCAAACCAAACACAGGGATCCTCCATGCCTGCCGAAACAGATCGGCTCTTCAAGCAACTCAAGGGCGAGACGACCTGGAAGCAGAGCGATTTCCAGCTTGCGATGCATGCGGCGTGGGAAAAGGAGCGCGCGAAATTCCAACGTCGCATGAAGCGCATCCTCAAGAAAAAGGCCAAGTCAACTCCGCGCGGTGCATCCAATCAAGAAGCATCCATGGGTGACGAAGAGATGGACAACGACGACGCAGTCGTGGTTGAAAGTCTTCGAGACGACTTTAACGCCAGCGACAGTGCGGTCGATCCGGCCACGAACCTCTTGCCGGACAACCTCAACAGTGGCGTACACGACTTGCCCTTTGACGACAAAGCCAACTGGAGTGTCGGTGGGCTTAACCGCCAAAAGCAAATGTATGGCCATTTGCACCACGAGAATGTTCGCCGAAGCCAAAAAGTGCTCATGTCGAAAGGGAGCAAGTTGCGAAAGATGCAGTCCATGGTGAATATCGACCTCACCCCGTCGTCCTTTCTGCTGGAGCAACTCGGCGAGAGTTGCATTATTTGCGAAAACGTTGCGTTGCCGCCATCCACATTGAAGCCGACGCGAAACGCAAAGAAGAAGAATCTCCACGCGAATCCTGCGCTGGGTAAAAGCCGATCGATGGTCTCGTTGCCGAGCCGCACAAGCTCAAACAGTCTCAGCACTTCCTCAAGCGACACCACGGTGAATGAGACAAGATTGACAGATCCACATGACCATTTGGAGGCCGACGAGGGGCTCCTTCAAGTGCGATCGGTTCCAGCACTTGTGCCACAGCCGACGATCAAGGACTTGTTTCTTCAAACCGGTGCGGTTGTGGAAGACAAAGTGCAACGCGCGTCGCGGATCCTGTCACGCGCTGGAACAGTTCGTCAAGACAAACTGCTATCACCGTTAGGAGAGATTCAAGAGCAAAGCCATTCGGCTGCCCTTCCGACGGACAAGCCACCCAAGCCAGTGTCCGCGACTCGACGCATTAACTCGGCCGAGCAACGACCACCATCATCCGGCATGAAAGCTCGCAAACCATCGTTGAAATCCACTGGAGCATCTACCAAGAAGCTGCGCATTCGCTCTGACGTGGCCATTATGCGGCAAGACTACTTTGGCACGCACAGCCGCGAGGACGTTGTGAGTTTATACCGCACATTCAACACGATCGACAAGGACAAGAGCGGCACGATCACGCTGCGCGAGCTTGTCGAGGGCGCCGGGCTCTTTGGCAGTACGCACTTGCGCGAAAATGTCATGGGCATCTTCAGCAGCATTGACAAGGACCAAAGTGGCCACATTGATCTCAAGGAACTGTGTAGCGCGATTTTCAACGAGGCACCGAGTGAGATCCTTCACGACATTCTGCATTTCTGCTCGGTGCTGGAAAGCGCCGAGAAGGCCAAACGCACGAAAAAGAGCAGGCTGTCCGTCGAGCAAGTCAAAGAACTCAAGCAACTCTTTTTGCTCTACGACACGGACCGAAACGGCGACATTGACGTGGACGAACTGTTCAACGCGCTGCGGTACAATGAAAAGTTCTACGACGACGACAACAAGCGCAGCGGCGCGAGCAACGACTCGATATCGGGTCCCAACATTACACGCGATGACGTTGAGCGCATCATTGCGCGGTTTGACGTCAACACGAGCGCGACATTGGATCTCCACGAGTTCATTGAGCTCTTCCGTGAAGATCTGTGACGGATGGCCAACATGGCTACATTACTTCGTGTGAGTGACATGGATGGTACCTTCAGCCCTCTCTCAATGGATACTGTCCCTCACATCGAGGGTCTCACTTTGTGCATCCTGATTTTTGACCAGCATAAAGAGATGCTGGCTGCAAAGCGCTGGGCGGTGCCACTGGGCTGCTTTGCCGCGGGCGTCGCGGGCGGGTCGCTCTTGACGTCCAACTCCAAGAAAGTGCCATCCAAGGAGGCCACGTCGTCTCCACCGGCTGCGGTCGCGACGCCGTCGGCCGCGGATAAACCCGTGGATTTGTTTGACGCCGTCGGGAACACGCCACTCATCGAGCTCAAGAGCGTCTCCAAGCTCACGGGATGCAAGATCTACGCCAAGGCCGAGTACATGAACCCGTGCGGCAGCGTCAAGGATCGCGCGGCCAAGTACTTGATCCTGGACGCCGAGGCCAAGGGTGAACTCAAGCCCGGTGCGACGATCGTCGAGGCGACCGGCGGCAACACGGGCGTCTCGCTGGCGCTGCTTGCGGCGGCGCGCGGGTACAAGACGCTGTTCACGATGCCGGCCAAGACTGCGGCCGAAAAGATTGAGCTCATGAAGACCATGGGCGCCGAAGTCCACGTGCAGCCCATGGTGTCCATGTTTGACAAGGAGCACCACTTTTACCACGTGGCGCACACGCTCGCGGCACAAAAGGCAAACACGTGCTACCCAAACCAGTTTGAAAATATGGCCAATATGATGGCCCACTACACGGGCACGGGACCGGAAATCTGGCGGCAGACAAACGGCAAAGTCGACGGCTTTGTCACGTCGTCGGGCACGGCCGGTACGATCGCGGGCGTGACCAAGTTTCTCAAAGAGCAAAAGCCCGAGCTGCAGGCGTGGATCGTGGACCCGGACGAGGTCACGGCCATGGCCAAGTTTATCAACGACGGCAAGAGCACGAGCTTTGAGAAGGAAGGGTTTGAGGTCGTACCCGTGCGTGTGGGTTCGACGATCGCCGAGGGCGTGGGTCTGCCGCGCATCACGCCCAACTTTAGTGAAGCCGTTTTGGACAAAGGGATCACGGGCACGAACCAGGAGATCGTCGACATGGCGTACTTTCTGCTTCGCAACGACGGCATCTTTGTCGGTCCGAGCGCGGCGCTGAACGTCGTGGGCGCCGTCAAGATGGCCCGTGAATTAGGCCCGGGCCACACAGTCGTCACGATTCTATGTGACGGCGGCGACCGATACCGCAGCAAGCTGTACAATCCGCAGTGGCTCAAGGAAGAAAAGCTCGAGCCGAAAAGCGAAGGCACGTTTTCGCTCGCCTTTGTGGGCCCGCTCACGACGCCCTAAAGGGTTTCCTTTCGCGTCCACGAGGTTACGTACGACACGGCGTTGACAAATAGAGCGTTTCTACTTTTTGTCACCCCCCGTCCTGTGGGACAATGAGGGTTGTGCCGATTGTGGGGATCTCACTTTTCCAGGTATCTATCGACAAGGCGGCGCGACTGTTCGAACGTCGCGAGACAATACGCGCATGGGGTGGCGACGAAAGCCCACAAAGGAGCAGCTCGCGCGGCGCGAGCGGTGGCGGCGTGAGCATGTGCCCCGCATCGAGGCAGCACGCCGACCGAATGCAGCCTACATCACCGAGCCGCCGGTCGTCGCAGTGCTCCAGCATCTCGCGGATGCAGTCAACCAAGTGCTCATGGCGCGACCACTCGCGCCTTTTCCGTGGATTGCAGATTATCTACGGCATGCGGTAAAAAGTCTACGAGTGTGTGTAGAGGATTGATTCCACATATTGAGATGAGGAATGTCGGTGTGTGGGCAGTGCAAGGTCGCGTATTGTATCGAGCAGGACGCGGCGACAGTGCTCATGGGCGAGATCCACAAGAAGCGGCGCGTCATCCAAAACGCGCTCCTGGACACCGAGGTGAGACTGGGGAATAGTCGTCGCGAAATATCCATAGCAGTTCTTATACACGAACGATCATTTCCCCCCTTTCTTCTGTAGGCGGACGAAGTGGAAAGCAAGCGACTGATTCGCGCGATCATTGTCCAGCAAATCACGCTGAGTTTACCAAGGGAAGAGCTCCTGTTGGTGGAGGACGACCATGTCTTTTTGGCGACAGAGATTCCCCGCCACCAGTCGATGTGGAGTATCGACGTCCATACGATCCCATTGCCACCACCATCGTCTCTTCCAGATGCCGTTCAGAATGCTGTCGACTCGTGGATGGAAACGCATTTGGTGCCACGCCGCCACATTGAAGAGTACGCCTCGAAAATCATGAAGGCCGTCACGCACTTGCTCGTCGAGATGGAGTTGGCGTCCCCCGAGAACTGCGCCGAGTGGATGGTGCTCCACTTTCGACAGTTTGGGCAACAGTTGTACGAAGCTACGACTATGTCGTCGACAACTACGGATGCCAGCCTCTCGCTGTTCTTCAAGACCAATTATGAACTCATGCGCAAGATCGACAGCATCAAGCATGACCAGCGAAACATGCATTTGCACCGCGAAAAGCTCGAGCAGATCCATTCGCAACTGTGCGACGACGTGACACGCCGGCAGCAATTCATTGACAAGCTCCGCTTGTCCCAGACGACCACTCGTACCCACGCCATCATGGCCGGCACGGCGTGCTTTCTCAATTCTCAAAAAGTGTGGGTCCGGCCAGGCCACTTGCTCGTGCCCGAGCAGCTCACCACGCACGAGCTACTCGGACTGCAACGTGCCGAGCGGTTCCTCATGGAAGAAGACGAGACGCGATGGACTTTCCTACTGCTTTCCCAGAAGCGATACGACGCCGCGACGCGACTCCAGGCGGCCTGGCGATATGCACGTGACTATCACGAGTACGTGGCCGTCAAGGCGAAGCGGCACCAAGCCGCGATCACTATCCAGCGAAACTACTTCGACTATCTCTACCACCGAGCAATGAGTCTGCCCACATGGTGTGTACTTGGCCGCGAGGTCGTGGTCGCAATGAGCGTCGCGCTTAAGCTGGCGATCACGTTCCAGTTTTACCCGAAAAAGGATTTCCCACCGGGCAATTTCAAGCGGCTCGACGGCCAGACAAGCGTAGCGGACCTCATGGAGATTTGTCGTCAAGACGAAGGCTGTGCGGCGTTTGCGACCGACGGTTCGCTCAAGCGGTTTGTGCCACGCAAGCTTTCCCAATTAAAAGACATGCCGGAAAACGGCAATCAACCGCTGACCCTACAAGACGGGATCTACATCAAGGTGTTCCCGTCCAAGCACACGGCGATCGTCACGACCGGCATCATCACGGATATCCCCGCGAATCGTTTCGGATTGATCACGGTCGTATTGGATGGTACGGGCGTCGTGGAGCGAGTGCCGCTCCAAAAGCTCAGCGATCGATGGAAGACGATCCGCGTGCGGCGGCATCGCAACGTCGAGAAGAAGAAGAAACGCAAGGCGTTTGTGTTTGGCGGCAACAAGCTCGTCGAGAGCGAACGCGACGACGAGACGACAAGCGCCATGACGGACTATGACGTGCTGCAAGAGGAAGATGCGGACCAAGCCGAGCGACGCGAGCGGCAACAGCAGCGGCACGCGCGGCAGCAGTCGAACGAGCGAGACGCTCATGACGATGAGCTTCTACTGGATTTCGTGTATGAAGACCAAGCGACCAAGCACGTGCGCGATCGAGAACCGCACTGCACATATGCAGACGCCGACGAACGCGCACGCGTGATTGCCACGCGGCAAAACGACTTTGCGTTGGCCAAGGCACACGAATACGAAGTGAGGACACTACAGAGCGTGGTTCGCCTGCAGTGCGCATGGCGATCCAAGCGCGCACGCCAAGCATTCCGCCAGGTGCTGCAACTGCGCGCAAAAGAGAAGGAGCGAGACAAGGTCGTCCAGGCCGTCCACACGACGAACCAGCGCAAGCACGACGAGCGGCGCGCCACGCAAAAGGACAAGGCGGGCTTCTTAGGTCGGTGGATGCGACGGTAGACGAACGATGGGGACAACACGAACTGGTACAATACCGGGTTTTGGTGGCGACATGCTCTGGATTGCCGGATCTCCGGATACTTTGGAGCTCTGGACGCGCGGATGGGTACATGTCCAGGATCCGCAGGTGCGTGTGATGGTGGTTCCATATTCGACACGTGCTGATTGGTCCACACGAAGGGGTTGCCTTTTTCCGCAGCGAATCGTGTGGACCCCCTGTCGCTTTGCGTCCACCAATGCGCCCCCTCTCGCTCTGCATTTTGAATCTCCCGCGCTATAGGTTTCCCTTCGTCATTTGGCAATTTGCTTCCTCCTCCTCAAGTCTCCAGTCTCTTCAAGTCTCCAGTCTCCCCTTACAAGTCTCCAGTCTCTCCAAGTCTCCAGTCTCTCCAAGTCTCCAGTCTCCCCTTACAAGCCTCCAGTCTCGCCTCAAGGACCCCACTCCCTCTGGCAGTTCTCTAGTCTCCAAGACATCACTCTCTATGCCCTACAACCATTTTCTCATCTCAAGATCTCCGTACTCCCTCTGGCTTGCTCGACCTTCACGATGACTGCTCGACGTTTCAAGGTCTGGCTGCTTGTGGCTCCCGTGGCCACGCTGATGGGCGTTTACGTTGGGATCTTTCTCGCTGGCTTCATGAAGAAGAACGCGATCTACACGGGTACCGATGGTCCCTTTCCTGCGAATGAATCGGTTACTCTTGCGCGAGTCCATGCTGCGACTTCGTTGGCGGCTGGAGTCGTCGACGAAAATGACACGTGTGGCTCAGAAGAAAGTGCCTTGTCGTTTGGTTCAACTAGAACCAGCGGCAGCGATAACATCAGCGGCACCGCAAACACGGATCCAGCGATTGTGAACGTATCGGCCGCCAACCATACCGTTCTGAAGGAATATGCTCGTGCGACGACCGTGCGGATGCTGCAAGACACGAGTGGCCCAGTCTGCGATGTTCCCCAACCGGTCGTGCCGGATTTTTGCGGCAAGCAGTCGGTCGAAGGAATCAATGCCACGTACCGGCGCGCGGCCAGCGCTGTCGGACACTTGGAGATTGACGAAGACCACATTGCGTGCTCGGGTGTGCAGCTCGACGGTGACTCGAAGACCCATGCGTACTTTCTCACTGCCGCGCATTGTCTCCCAAACGAAGACAATGTCGGACGCGCGCGGATCCACTTCGTGGACGGCTGTGTTGGTGTAAATACGTACACAAAGAATACGGTGTACGCGATCAACCGCCGTCTCGGATACGTCATTTTCCGCGTCGAGGCCAATGTCAAAGATATTCGGGCGGGCTACGGCTATCTGCACCTGAACGCCGCCACCCAAGTGGTCGGTGAACAAGTCTTCATCGCCCACAACTCAGCCAATAGTGCCGTCCAGCTAATCACAGACCAAGTGCATGGATCCGCGATCAAGATCGAAGAGTATGTGGGTATCCAAGGCTGCGTGGTCGACGCGCCCAAGAGCCGCGTTTCCTATATCGCTCCTCGCATGGACCGCGTGGCCGCTGGTGCTCCCGTTGTCCGCACCGTCGATGGCACTATCGTCGCCCTCCATTTGTGCGGCGACTGCAGCGTGAGCAGCCAGAACAATGCTCTCCGGAGCTACACGATCCTCGTCGACCTCGACATTCAGGCGCTGTCGATCCCCAGCTTTGCGCAATAACTGCGCAAGCAGAATTGAATCCTGGTACCTGCCGCGTTGGTGTCCAGCCGCATCCGCATTTCAATCCCGTTTACTATTCCTCTTATTTCGTTCGCTCTAAAATCAACCAAGACTCTCATAGATGGTCTTGCCATTGATTTCTTGGATCCACTTCGATAAGTGTCCCCTGTTGAATGCCGAGATGGGTACACTACTGATCACATACCGGCTTCATTGTCAGCCTTGATTGGCTGAATTTGGGTCATCTTCATTTTGATTGGGCCACAGACTTGGTTTCCTTTGTCGTCGGATCGTGAAGGCACACCATGAGACAGAAGCGAACCAAACACACTGACACACTCGTCGAAAGAGTGCATGTGTCGAGCGAATGGGCATGAGTAGGTCGGTGTGGTGGCGTATGGGACGGGAAGGAAAATCCGTGTGGGTGTACACATCGGTCAGGATTCACAAGGGCGCGTGATTGTGGGGTTCCATTCTTTTCCGCGTTTGGATTGGTCCACAACAGAAGATTTTCTTCGTCCACACTGGATCATTTGGACGCTCTAGGGAAACCCAGAGGATGATGCAGACCCCTTGATTTCCCTTTGGCATTGGGCAATTTGCTTTCTCCGGCGCACGTCTCCAGCCTCTGCAGCTTCGCCAGTGTCTCCCGTCCCCACCCCATCGTAGCATCTTCAATCTCACACCCTAATCGCACCGATTCCACTTCTCTCTCATCTCAAGATCTCCATCTCCTGCCAGTGTTTGTGCCTCTCAATGACGGGGCGACGCTTCAAGATCTCGTTGCTTGTGGCTGCGGTGGTCGCAATGGTCGGTGTTTTCAGCGGGATTGTTCTTGCCCGCCATGGAGAAGACCGCGCTCCAAACAGTCCATGGCGATGCACGCGTGGTGTTTCCAGCAAGCGAACCTACTGTTCCTGCGCAAGTCCGTACGGCAACGTTGTCTCTGGCGATCGAACGCATCGACGAAGATCGACCAACACAACATCAAGAGAGCGATTTGACGTCCGGGTCAAGCGCGACCAGTGGGAGCGACAGCACCAGCGGTAGCGAAGGGGGGGGTCGGCTCATCGGTACTGGGTCTTGGCACTGTATCGTCCGTCAACGATACTGAACATGCTCGAGCGGATATGGAGTGGGGGATGCAAGACACGGGTGGCTCCGTCTGCGATGTCATCCACCCACCTGTGGAGAGACCGCTCGACTATTGTCGCAATCGTTTTGCCGCCGGGAAGAATTACGTGTACCGGCGCGTGGGCGACGCTGTCGGCCACTTTGAGATCGAAGAAGACCGCATCTCGTGTTCCGGTGTGCTTCTCAACGGTGATTCCAAGACGCACGTGTACTTCCTCACGGCCGCACGCTGTCTCCCAAACGAGAAGCACGTCGGACGTGCGCGGATCCAGTTCGTTGGGGCCTACGCCATGCAGAATACGTACACAAAGATGAAGGTGTATGCGATCAGCCGCCGTCTCGGATACGTTATCTTTCGCGTGGAGGCCAAGGCCGAATATCTGCGGACACTTTACGGTTTTCTGCGCCTGAACCCAGCCAGTCGAGTGACTGACGAAGAAGTCTTCATCGCGCACTACGCACCCTACGATATGCTCCAGCGTATCACGAATCAGATTCATGGATCGGCGATCACGATTGAAGCATACGAGCGCATCCAAGGCTGTGCTGTCGAGTTGCCGAAGAGCCGTGCTTCCTACAAGGCTCCTCGCATGGACGGCGCGGCCATTGGTGCTCCCGTGGTCAGCACTGCTGACGGCGCCATCGTCGCTCTCCATTTGTGCGGCGACTGCAGTGTGAGCAGCCAAAACAGCGCTCTTCGCAGCTACACGATCCTTGTCGACCTCAGCACCCAGGCGCTGTCGATCCCCAGCTTTACGGAAAATACGCGCGCGAAGAATTGAGTGTGCAGGCCACGTCAACGCTAGCAGCATCAACATCCAACTTTCCGTCTAGTTTTTTTTCTCTTCGTTCCTTCGCTCTAAAACCAATCAAGAAACTCATGCAGTAATCCCCTCCTTATTTCTTCTCCGTGTTTCTTTGGATCAGTTCAGATGCGAAGGATCTCAAGTTGAAGATGCAGAGGTTGCCTTTTAGCCAAGACGGGTACACCACCGACCACGTACCGGTTTTTGACGTCAACTCCCATTATACTGATTGGCTGATTTGGGCATACCGCTCTCTGATTGGTCCACAGACTTGGTTTCCTTTGTCGTCGGATCGCGAAACCCGCCACGAGACAGAAGCAAAAGGCGGGATGCTATTCGCCCCGGAAATCCACCGATCCGCACATGGAACCGTGCGCTCGTTGAGTCGAGAAGCGTTGGCCGAATGGGTTTGGGTCGGTGGGTTTGGACCAGAGTAAAAGGAAACGAAAATGGGTTTGGGGCGGGGGAACGAGCAAAAGGGAAAGGAACGCCGCGCATCCCGCCATTTCCCATAGCTTCCTTCTGTTGCCCTCACGTCATGAACGCTTCCGTGAAGCTCTGGATCCTCGCGTTTGCGGCAGTGTGCGTGGCCGTGGTGCTGGTCGTCGTGCTGCTGGAGATGGAAGGATTGGCGACCGCAACCAGTCGAGTTCGCCTTCGGGACGATGATGGTGATGATGATGATGACGACGGCGCCCGCACCAGCACGCCTCGAATCCTGCTGTCTCGCGGTGATGATTGCTCGGACTTGTCGAATCCGTGTGAGGTGTCCCGCTTGTCGCACAGGGATCCACCTACGGTAAACGTCTCATTCGTTTTCTCCACCTCTGGCCGTGATGGCAAGCTCACAAGTGATCTTTTATCACAGAAAGCGTATCGAGTGAAAGCCCACGATAACGATAGTGGATGCGAGACAGATTCCTACGCGCTTGCGCCCTCGTGCACACCAATTACCAACGAGTTTGATTGGAAAATTCATCGCGCTGCGCAAGCTGTTGGCCGTCTCGTGCTCGACGGCGACATAGCGTGCTCGGGTGTGGTGCTGCGGAACGCGACCAACGTTTACTTTCTCACGGCCGCGCATTGTCTGCCCAATGAAGCAATCATCTCCTTTGCACGCGTGGAGCTCACCAACTGCTTCGGCACGGAGCTGCTGACAGACAGCCGCGTGTTCCACATAAACCTCCAGCTCAACATTTTGATTCTGGAACTTGACGTGGGCAGCGTCTCAATTGCGAATTACGGATGGCTCGTGCTCCGCCCGGACGCGCCCACTCGCAACTACACGGTTATCATTCCGCATTACACGAAGAGCCAAAACGGCAAGCGCATCACGACAGCCAGTGGCTCGAAGCCGATACACATGGAGCTCGCTATTTCATTGGTCGCGGGTTGTTTGACAACGCTTCCTACCAGCGCCCTAGCGTACGTTGCACCATCTATGGACTCAGCCTCGATCGGCGCGCCGCTCATTAGTGTCGTGGACTTTGCGGTCGTTGGCGTCCACGTGTGCGGCGACTGCAAGACCGGCACCGTCAACCGCGCCGTGTCAAGTCAGAGCATCGTCGACGATCTCATCGCCCACGGCCGTTTGCTTCCCGAGTTTTTGACGTAGACATCGTTGGTATTATATCAGAGGCATCCAAGAGAGCGTCCGGTCTCCATATTTTACACGCTCATAATTCTAGACACACAGTTTTTCTGCTTGGACTCCAAACTATGCCACTCCCTGTTGCCGCCACATGTGCCTGACCAAATACCGTTTCGTCAGCGACATGCAAGATATGGGTACAACGCCGCCTGATGCCAATACTGAGCTGTGATTGGGCCACTCGAGATTGCTGCGATTTGATTGGGTCACAGGTCCATCAGTGTTCACACTGCAAGTTGAACCGTTTCCCACGTCACTCTCGTTGGACTCTGGCGCATTCATTCTACAATCTTCCACCCCTCGCGAACAACAAGCCTTCCCCTTCTCTTTCTCTTCCGCCTGTCTGGCTCCCCACGTCCCCCCCCACCAACAATGAAGCGCGGCGCGAAGATCGTGCTGCTCGGCGTCGGCGCCGTTGTGGCCACGGCCGCCATGGTGTTTCTCTTGATCAACCTCGGGCTCGTCACGGTCTCTTCTCGTGCGATTACCGGTATTCCTGGACCACGAGTGATAAGCGGCCGCGCCCGCGAGCTCAGTGCGACGCATGAAGGTGACGTGCGTTCCTACAGTACAATGCGGGCTGTACTCACACTGGCAAGACAGGGGTCCACCAAACAAGCGCCGCCGTCGGCCAGCGAACCACACGCCGATCGACGTCAACAGAAGCAACTGCAACAAACTGTGGCATCAACCGATCGTTTGCGCCGCAATGTGTCAACGTGGAGCCCCAGGCGTACGAGCTCCATCGCTCGGCCCAGGCCGTCGGTCGCACGGTCCTCGGCGCGACGCGCTGCTCCGGTGTGCTGCTCGGCAACAAGACGATCGCGTATTTTCTCACGGCCGCGAAATGTCTGCCCACGGAAGGAATCGTGGGAAGCGTCCAGATCGAGTTGGAGAATTGCATCGGCTCGCAAGTGTTCACGCAAAGTGGCCTCTTCTACATCAATCGCGAGCTCGGCTTTGTGGTGCTTCGCCTCGCGACGCGCGGGTTCAATGTCGCGGCCCACTACGGCTTTCTGCGCCTGCGTCCAAGCGGACCCGCGAAAGACGAGGCCGTATTTGTGCCGCATTTTATCGATAATCGCGCGAAACGCATCACGACCGACAACGACCAAGGCCCCGTGCGTGTCCAGCGCCCCACAGTAGCAAGCGCTGGATGTTTCACCGGTACTGAAGTCCCAATGAGCCGCGTCCAGTTCGAGGCCGCGCAGTTGGACAACACCGCCGTCGGCGCGCCGGTGATCAGTCGCCGCGATTATTCGGTCGTCGCGATCCACGTGTGCGGCGACTGCCAGACCAGCGGAGCCAACTTGGCGCTTCCGACTACGGCCATCATTGAGGATCTCGTCGCGACTGGCCATTTGGTCCCCTCGTTCATTACAGCCTCCGAGTAGATGTAGCTGCTCAGTACGCGTCGTCAAAGTCTTTGAATCTTCTGAGCTCTATGAATAAGATCTCTTAGTCAGACTAAAATTGCCAAGCAACTCATTCACCAACCAAAACCACGTTTCCAAGAAAAACTGAAATTCACTCTTACGTTCGCGCTCCAAAATTCGAGAGAACGACGACGACGTCAACAGGATTTACGCGAACGCGTCGTCGGGCAGCGCCACGTTGTTGGCCTTCATGTCGGCAATGATGAGGTGCGACGGCGCGCCGCTGTTCTTACAGGCACCGTTCGAGTGGAGCGCAATGACGTGGTGCGAGTCCATGCTGATCACGGGCGTGCCCGACGACCCGCGCTCCGTGTCGGCATAGTAACTCGTCCAAAAGTTGCCCAAGTTGTTTTCGTCATTGACGGCGGCGACCACGGCGGCTGTGACGCCCGTGCTGCCCGTGGTCGGGTCGTTATCGAGGTTGTCGACGTCCTGCTCGGCCGTAATGATCTTGGCGCCGCCGTTCGGGTGGTGCACCAAGTAGATCTTTTCGTTCGCGACGGGCTCCGCCTTGCGTAGACTGAGAAAGCCGTACTTGCCGTTCACGACGCACGACTTGCGACGCAGCTTGACGATCGCATAGTCGTACTTTTCGTTGGCGTACACAAAGTCGGTGCCGACGCTTTCGACCTTGCCAAAGTCGCGGCAGTCGCCGAGCTGGCGACACGACTCGTCACATGCCGGTGACTGGACCATAAACTCGACGGTCGTAGCGTTGGCCTGCGCGGCCGTGTTAATGCAGTGGTGGTTCGTGATGAGGTGGCCCTGGCTGCCAATGAGCCAGCCCGTGCACGCCGTCGTGGGGCCCGAGCTCGCAATCATGAGGCGCGCGACCGCGAGCGACGACTTGTAGACACCCGCTGGGGCGCCTTCCTTGCCCTTGTAGCAAATCGCCGCGGCGTATTGCTTGGCGGCACCACAGGCCTCTTCCTTGGTCGCGATCGTCTCGTACGTGTACTTGAACGCGTCAATCACAAAGCCAAAGTCGCTCGGCTTGGACGACGACGCGCAGCCGCCGGGCGTGAACGTGACGGTGGCCGACGGCCCGGGCACGCGGTCCGACTGGAAACCCGAGGTCGCGGTCTCTGGCTTGGTGATAGTCTTGACCTGGCCATCGACGCCCGCGATCGTCACGACATCGCCGTCGGCAAGCGAGAACTTGGAAAAGTGGACCGACACGTACGGTGCGTTGCGACGCGTGTAGGTAAACGTCTGCGGCGCGCAGTTGAGGAGCGTGCCATTCGTCACGGGCAGCGAGTTGCCCACGACAATGCCCGTGACAGTGCTCACCGTATTTGTCAGCAGATCGGCCATGTTGCTCATCTCGACCATACCGGCCATGGCGACTTCACGCCACGCGTGGACGCCGCTGTCGCGCGCGAGCAGCGCCAGCAGCAGCGCCGCACTGGCGACAGATCTCTTGACCATCATCGACGGGATCATAATGAGGGGAGGGGCTTTGTATCCGACGCTTCGGGGAGGTTACGCGGATGGTTTGCTGGATCGAATCCAGAGTGGCCTCAGGCCGGTCCAGCGTCCAGCGTCCAGAAATTCCAGAGAAGCGAGTGTTGTGGAAATTGTGGGCACGGAAGCCCCACAAGGCGACGACGATTGTTCAGAGTCCAGAGGGTGCGAGTGGGCAGGAAGCCTCTTTTTCGCTCCAGCTGGCGAGCGTGGTGGTGTGATTGAAGACCGGACCGGCTTTTTGGAGCGTCGAGCCAGTCCACCCTCATCCCACCACCCGGCAGTAACCCACCGCAATCCAACGACAAAATCATATCCGATAAGAACAGCTTACACAATAGCAGATAGGAACACGTTCCCGACGACATCAGATAGGAACTGACACTGATTGAAACCGTAACAAAAGTGGCTGGTTTGGGCGAGTTGAAGGGCAGGCAGTTCGATTTCCCCCACAGGAGCATGGCGACCCAAGCGACCGGCCAAGATGTAGCCGCGCCGCCCACGACGATTGCGCCTTCGACGGACGCCGCCGTCGTGATCACATTTGGCGACTTTACAGCGGACGAGGCGCTCCGCGTGCTCTCCCTTGGTGCGTTGTCTCCATATAGAAGCACTTGGCAATTCAACCCATTTACCCGTGGGATTCTGTAGATGACACTATAGAACAAGTACCACCACCGCCACCACCACCGCCTCCCAAGCCCATGTCGTGGGCCGCTGCGCTTGGCGTCAAGCCGCCGTCGCCTCCGCCGCCGCCACCAGCACCCGCACCCGCGTGGGGCAACGCAAACGCAAATGCCGTTGCCGCCGCCGACGGCAACAATGGCGCGGCTACGGGTGAACCGTTTGTGCCATTGATGTTTGAGGAAGCGATCCAAAAGGCGCTCGAAGAGTTGGATGTGACGGCGCCCGCCAAGGAAATGAAGAAACGGTGCGTGAATGAATCTCTCAGGACGAGCTTGATCTTTTGTACTAAATCTATGTGCGTTTTCCATGTAGAGGGCTTTTGAACCAGGGCAACACGTGCTTCCAGAACGCCATCTTGCAGTCGGTTCTGTCATGTCCGCCGTTTCTCAAGTCGGTTTTCATGCTTTGCATTTGGCTCTTGAGCTGTGGAAAGATGCTCATTCATCCCTTACACTGTAGCCTCTTGATGGAGATTTCGACGTTGGTCGAAGCCACGCCTGATTTGCTCGCCAAGTCCTCCAGCTTTCGTGCGTGGCGACACATGCTCGCGTTCACGCGCGAGTTCGAAGAGCCGACGCTCGCCCAGTGTACGTGACCGTGGCTCATTATTATGGGTTAGGAAGATAAAGTACTGATCCTCTATGCAGTGCAGCGACTGGGTGGAAGCGGCATGAACGACATTCAACGGAAAGTGCCCAAGCCCATCAAGATTAGCGGCTACTTTATGGACGTGCTGAGTGCGTTCCAAAAGTCCCGCGGCGAACAAGAGGACGCGCTCGAGTTTCTCGAGTTTTTCCTCGATTATTTGCACTCTGAGTACGAGCGCAGCGGGCTCCAGCTGCCCGCCCACTGCGAAAAGCAGACCAAGCGAGCCGCGCCGACCAGTAGTGACTTGAATGGGGAAGGCGACGAGGAGCTGCAGACCGCGATGGCCATGGACGACGGCTGGGCCGAGGTCGGCAAGGGCGGCAAGAGTGCTGTGATGCGCCAAAACCCAGTCGACACGGCGCGGTCGCCCATCAACTGGCTGTTCAAGGGAGCGATCCGTGCCGAGTTGAGGAAAGGACGCCAGAGCTCGATCACGATTGAACCGTTCCACTGCCTGCACCTGAATCTCGACCACGAACTGCCCGTGATCCCGGGTGTACCCACCATGAAGTCGCTCGTCAAGAGCTACACGGTCGAAGACATGATCCGCAAGGCGTTTGAAGGCGAGGTCATTGAGGACTCACAGATGAAGCGCGTCACGAGCATTGACGCGTTGCCCCCCGTGCTCACGCTCAACATCAAGCGGTTCACGTACCACCCCGAGCTCGGACCAGTCAAGCTGCAGCAGTTTGTGAAGTACCCACCGAGCTTTGTGTTCCCCGTGGATGTACTTTCTCCGACATGCCGAACGGCCAGCGGTGCTGGCCACGCACAAGGAGGAGGCCATGAACAAATCGGCTTAACGCGGTACCCGCCCGTGTATGAGCTCTTTGCAGTCGTGTCCCACCACGGCAAGTTTGTGGTCGGCGGCCACTACACGTGCGTGTGCCGCGACAACAAGGACCAGTGGTTCAAGTACGACGACGAGCACGTGCTCGCCGTGAACGAAGCGAACGCACTGGCCGAGAACGCGTATCTGCTCTTTTACGTTCGCACAAACAATCCCGTGGCCGCGCCCAAGCCGATTCCCGTGCCAACGACGACGATCCCTGGCGCGCCCAAGAATGCTACGAAAGGCAAAAAGACTGGTGGCAATCCGCAAGGCCCGTACAACAACAGCAACCAGTACGGCCAGCGAGGTGGGCGTACTGGCCCGGGTGCTGGACGACAACCCAAGCGCGGCGGCGGTCCGAATGCTGCTGGAGGCGGCGGACGCGGCAAGCGTCAGTAGGAGCTCCATGCGATTTTAGAAGTGATATTTTCCTACTTTTCTTCATTTTCCATTTGACAAGATTTACATACATAAAACCCAAGTACAAAAGTCTCGTTGCCTGTCTACACTTACTACGTAGTCTAGATCTCGTCGTGTGTCAGCTTCAACCACCATCACACATCTCGTCGAGACCTTACACTACACTCTACGATCTCGTGTGACTTAGGCAAAGACGCCGTCGTTGGCGACCTTGGCGAGCGGCACGAGGTACCCGAGCAGCGCCTTGCTGGGTGTCGCGGCGTTGTTGCAGTAGCCAATGCGGTGGAGACCGACCACGACGTTGCTCGCGCGGCTCATGACGGGCGAGCCCGAGCTGCCGCTCTCCGTGTCGGCCGAGTAGCCAATCAGTCCCTGGTACGTGGTCGCGTCCACGACCACGGCCGTGTTGACCGACTTGATGGTCGCGAGCGACTTGTCGGCGTCGTCGTCCGTCTTGGCGATCTGGCGTGCGGCGCCTCCTGGGTGCTGCGGAATGTAAATCTGGTCGCCGACCGTCGGCATGCCAAAAAGGATGCGCAAGTAGCCAAAGCTGCTCACAATTTCGTCGGCAAGCGGCGCCGTGACCTGGAGCAACGCAATGTCGAGGTCCGGATCCGACGCAATGAACTGGACATTGCCCTTGCCCTTGACGGCGCGCGTGATCTTGCACGACCCGGGCGCGCACTTGACGGCACAGCTCGCCGACTCGACGCCAAAGTCAAACTGGGACGCGTCGACCATGGCCTGGCTCGAGAAGCAGTGGTTGTTGGTCACAATGTGGCCCTTGTTGCCCCAGAGCCAGGCCGTGCACACGACAATCTTGCCGTCGTCCCGCACGCGCTGCGTGCGCAGCACGGCCTTGGAGAGGTCGTACATTTTGCGGTCCTCGGCAATGGTCGCGTTCGCAAAGCACTTGACGTTTTCCATCGTGTTGATGCCGCACACGGCCTCCTTGGTGACTGTAGTCTTGCGCACGACGAGCTTGTCGAGCGAAAAGCTCGCCGCCGCGGCCGAGCAGCTCGGCGACGGACGGTACTCGAGCTTGATGGTCGAGCCGAGCACGGCGCTCGTGGTCGTCTCGCTGCCGTCCGTGGACGGCGTGACAGCAACCTCGACGCCGTTCTCGGCGACCGCGACGAGCGCGTCGCCCTGCGGCAGCTCGATCTTGGAGAACGTGAGCTGGATCGAGTTGGCCGACTTTTGCGTGATGGTCCAGCTCTGCGGCTTGCAGGCCGCCGTGATGGCGTAGTCGGCGGCGCTCACGGCCACGGCGCTGCCGACCGCAAAGCCGCCGTCGGCCGCCGTCTCGGGCGCGTTCTCGGTCGAGACGACAAAGTTGCCGTCGGCGCCGGCGGTACCAGTCGTAGACACGGCGGCGTTCGAGCCGCCGGCCGCGACCGCGTTAAAGTCGACGGCGTGGACCGCGGTCGCGAGACACGCGGCGGCGAAAGCAAAGAGGACGCGGGGCACCTGCATACTTCAAAGCGGGGGGGGAAGCGGAGGTGCGGGATCACACGAGTGTGATAAGGGAAATGAGCTCTTCGGTGCGGAGAGGGTCCGGACTCCAGTCGCCGATGCGAGGAGCTGTCAGGAAAAACAGTGGGGAGGTAAAGGAACGGGGCGTTTGTGGCTCATTATCCAGGAGCACCAGATGGGGATGCATGGTGCCTGTCCAGCGCAATCGAACGACCACGCACAGAGTAGGGTGACATCCTTCAAGAATTGATACGTTAGGAACTTCCATCCACGAAGTCTGGTGGGTAAAATGTGTTAATGAACCTTTAATAATAGATAGAAAGAGAAAATAAATGGATAAATGAGTATCGGTTTGAACGGGGGTCTCCTCAACACGTGATGAGCTGTTCGGGACCGACTCGAATTATCAGTGATTAGGACCCGTTCATGCTCTCTGCCCTTGCATCTTCCCTGTTCACAGGCGCGGCAGGATTAACCGTAAGTACTGTAGGAAGGCGGCACCATTTGCTCGAATCAAGGGTTCCATGGTTTTGTTTCCTTTGGAACAGAACATGGTGATTGCCGCGCAGATGGCGCTGCAGCAAGCGCCGCGTCAACGATGGAACAAATGCGGCATCTTTTCTTGTAAATGGTGACACATACACCGCCAGTTGATTTACACTCAACGTCAACCCAACGGAACCTTAATCCTGGGTCCTGGGTATCCAGCTGAAGTTCCTGTGAGTTCATGCTTACTAGTACTACGTAGTACTAGTATCAGAGAGATCCCAGCCTCATTTTCGTCCCAAGTCTCCATCGATTGGGTCACTCACCCACCGACTGACTCAGTGAGATGTTGGTGCCATCCAAGATCATCCATCCATCCATGAGCTCCTGGCAACTCCACCAACTGGTCATAATGATCTGTAGTACACTGCGTGGGAGAACGCGATAGTCTCTCTTCAAGTTCTTTCCTATGCGATGGGTGCATCTCGCACGTGTCCTCCCCGACTGATTCAATGCACCTCTTGCAGCTGGGCCGCATCCAGGATTCCATCGCGTTTCAAACCACCCACGACCTCTCAATCCTTGAGAAGCAATGGGCTGCTCGCTTCACAGTTGATTGCTTCACCGCAGCTTGGCCAGCAGCGAGTGCAGGAAGAAAAACACAATGCTGCACGCGCCGAGAATGATCGAAATCTTGTAGTCTACGACACCACGAGGGACCGAGGGCAGGCCCATTGTCAGCAACAGCGAAGAGTAGTTTGCGACCGCACCAACCCACTTACCGAGCAATTCGTCAAACGGCGCGTCGCCAGTCTTCCACTGCAGCGCGAGCTCGGGCGAGACAGCCACGAAAAACGACAGCGCCGTCGACGCGACGCACAGCACGCCGTTCCAAAAGAGCGAGTTGGCCACCGTGTTGGTTGCAAAGCTGACCCACGTGACCACGACCGCGCCCACTGTCAGTGCGAGCGTGAGCTGGGCATCCACCGAGTCGAGCCGCAACTCGACCAAATCGTCAATGCCGCTCATGGGCCCACCCAGTAGTAAGCCGTGGTTGGCATGCGTGAACAGCAGTGCGACAAACAGTAGCACCATGCCCATAAAAGAGCTCAACGCCAAGTTGATCAGGGCGGCAAGGAACGAGCTGACGCCCTTCACGAGCGACTGGAATCCAGACGACACGGCGCCGCCTTGAAGCGGCACGTCGTGGCGCAGCAGCTGCTTGTCGGCGCCGCCCGTAATGAGATGGACCACACCCTTGGTTCGGTCAGAGGCCGGCAAAAAGCCCATGCCCGTGATCGCAAAGTTGTGCTCAAACTGCGACGTCTTCTTGTAGGGCTGCAGCGTCGCCGACTCGTAGACACGCACGTCTCCCGTGACAGCGGCCGTGCTCACAAAGCGATCGTCGTCGCTGAGACACAGACTGGCCACGGGGCGATCGCCGGCAACGACGGCCGACTCGACGACCCAGAGCCACTCGTCTTCGCGGGTCTGCGTGCGCGTGCTGGGCGTCCACTTGAGCAGCAGCGTGTCGCCGCGCGCCGGCGTGAGTACCGTGTACAGCGCGCGTCCGTCGTTTGCAAACCGCACGCACCGAAACTGGTGCTTCTTGACGCCCGCGACCGGCTTCATCTTGAGCTGCTGGTAGGCCACGTCGACTGCATCGTCCTTGGAGAATCTACAGATCGCCGTGAATTCATTGAGACGCCAGAGGTGGCACGACTGGTCCTCAGAACTCGACGCAACCAGGTTGCGATGCGACGGCTCGACGTGAATCTCGCGGATGCGCTTCGTGTGGCCCCTGTACTCGCGCGTGAGCGTCGCCATGTACGAGCCCTGCACGGCAAAGTCGCCAAGCGTCGGCTTGTCGGGCGACGACGGCGGCGTCTTCTTGTCGCTGTGCTTATCCTTGGCGGTTTCGTCGCTCGGGGTCGACACGTCCAGCGCCTTGGCCGTGCCCTTGGTCTTTTCCTTGGGCGACGGCTCGGTCGTCAGTCGCCACACACGCACAACGCCGTCTTCACCACCCGTGAGCAGCGTGCTGTTGCCGACAAAGCACACCGCCGTCTACCGAATAGTGGTATGTCAGTCCATTCGCGTGGAGGCAAATTGCAGAGCAATGCCGCGTACCTGGGAACTCTCGACATCGGCAAAGTCGGTGCGGAACTTGACCAGCAGCGTGAGCGTTTTCGCCTCGCGGTCCAGCGCATAGATCCAGCACGATGCGTTCACCGACACGGCAATCAGTTGACCCTACAAGCCATAGGAATAGCATGCAACACCCCATCAATGTCTGAAAACCCCGCAGTACACAGTGACTTGACCAGAAACGTACGTCATGGGAGAACCCAACGCCCGAGGCCAATTCGAGTCCCGTGTCGGCCGTGATGGTCTTCTCAAAGCCAGTCGGGTCCGTGTCCGAGAGCTGGTAAATGTCCTGTAGAAAGCATAGCATAGCATAACATCAAGGGGGTGAGACGCGCTCTCATTTTTTTCCTGCCCGTTATCGTCCATTTCTCGACGCACCACCGTGTTACGGATGCCCGACTTGAGCGAGCCGCCACCGCCGCAGATCGCGAAGCAATCGCGCGCGATCGACAGATCCATGATCGGGTACTTGACCAACATACTGGCGGCTTGTCGTTCTCTTCCTCTCTCTCCTTAATGATGGCGTCCCCAAATGACCGCGCTGACTTCGGGGTGACGTGGAACAAGAGTCAACACTGCCAGGGGGCGGGGGAGATAGTGACATTCCCTCGTGACAAAGACGACTCCACCCAAATGTCGAGAACTGACGTTTTCGACAGTCTGTTTGTCTATTTCTGACAAAGTTGAAGTTCAATGCAATCATTGCATTGGGTCGATTTTGAGGGTCAGACCGAAAGATCACGAATAATGATGGTGGAGTCTGTCATTCGCAATACGCAGTAGAAGGCTTGCCTCTGCTACTAGTAGAGTAGTAAAGTGCGAAGGGTCTATCGCTGCGTTGTCAAATTTCCTACTTCTTGTGGCAGCCCGTGCCGCCGGCGATGCGGAGACACTTGGTGCTTGGGTAGATGGACATGATGTTGATCATGACCGTGTAGCACAACGCAAAGACGAGGTAAAAGACCGTGATGGCGCCCATGAGCGTGCTCTTGCCACCCTTGGCCTTGAGCTCCTGGGTTTCTTTCTTTTGCGGCGGCAGCATGGGCAGAAACAACAAGCCCAGCATCTTGGAGCCGTAGCAAATCAGGTAGACGTACGTCACATGCAAGCGCACGTGGTGTGTGTCGGTCTTGATGTCGGCACTCGTGACGTCAAAGTGCGAGTCAATGTTCTTCGTGATGGTGCTCGAGAAGCTCGTCGAGAGGTTGAAGACGGTCGTGATGAGACCGTACACGGCGCCTTCGTTACCGTTGCCGGCGAGCTCGACCATGACAAACGACTGGATCATCCAGCCCATGGCGTACGGAACGTTCTCGACAATGGGTGGGCCGAGCCAGAACCACTGCGAGCGCACAATGTTCCAGGTCGTGAGCATGGTCGTGAGTGCGTCAATCGCGGTCGCCGAGACGAGCGCAACGACGTGCATATACCGCCAGTTCCACTGGAGCCCCCACTTGGCAGTCACTAACAGTACGGCCGCAAACACGAGCTGGCTGATCACGGCAGCGATCGCATCGTTCAGCGGCGTGGCCTGGACCCAGTTGGACTCGATGGGCGACGACACGGTCTGCGTCATGTTCTCAAAGATACCAGAGATGAACCGGTAGGCAACGACCTGGTACATGGCACGCGACTTGAGCAGTTCCCAGAACTCAGAGATGTAGACCTTGAAGCCCACGCCAGGGTGCTTCTCCTCTTTGATAAAGTACCACGTGGCCGGCAGCACGGGCAGCGTCAAGATCGTCAAGATGAGCATGAGCTGCGGGAACGACAGCGAGTAGTTAAAGTCGCCTCCGTAATCTTTCCCGTTGAACAGGAAGCCCGTGATGGAGTACGAGATGGCGACAAAGATTGTGCGCACAAAGTAGATGGTCGTCTGTGTGGTGCCACGCACCGACTCGGGCTCGCGCTGCGCCAGCTCGACCGTGACGGCGTCAGCGGCAACATCTGCGCCGACGTAACCAACCGCAGCAAGCATCATGATCACAACGAACTTGCTGCCAGCGTCCGGCGCGGCCTTGTTAATGCCCGTGGCCCAGTCCTCGGACGAATACGAGCCAACGGGCTTGTGGCGCAGCGAGCGGTCCACGTAGTACGGTTTCCCAGCGTGCGAGCACGCCATGATGAGCAGCATGAGCGCGCACATGCACCAGCCAATGAGCATGAACGGGCGTCGCCGGTAGCCGCAAATCGTGGTGCAGTCCGTGAGGATACCGTACAAGACCTTGAACGACCACGGCAGCATGAGCAAGACCTTGGCCGACACGATCTGCGTGCCGTCCATGTTGAGGTAGTTTTGGTAGAACGGGTAGACCGTCGACGGGAGCGTGCCGTACACAATGCCCACGGTCGCGTAGTTGACGAGCAGACCAATGTAGTCGCGGCTCCAGACATTCGGGTTGCCGCCCGCGCGCAACGCGCCGCCTTCCAAGTCGAGTGTGTTGGGCGTCTTGGCTTCGTTGTAGCCATCCGTCTTGCCGACCGTGGACGACGAGATGTACGACGCGCGTTCGACGAGATCCAACTGCGGCGCCGACGCCATGGCTTCTTCTTCTTGTTGTTGGTGGTGGCGATGAAGTCGATGGAGCAGAGGCTGGGGAAATTGTGGAATGAAACTTGTATTGGGGCTTGCAAGTAAATATCTGTGGGGTGTTGCAACTTGCAACACCCCACGGATATTTACTGGAACCGCCAAGGGGAAGGAGGAAAGAAGGACCAACACAGTGTGGACGAGAGGTACAGCTGTGCATGCACTACCGTAGTGCATGTTCGCCTCATCTGTAGTCATGTAGTTGTGGTGACTCGAATGTACAGTGCACGCGAGTTTGCAGCATCAGCATCATCAGGTCGATCCTGTTAGGCAGTGCAGCTGACCGGAGGAGGAGCTCTTTCTGTTCTCAACTCACACACATCTGGAAGCGAAATTTGTTGCGACAGTGCCAGAGCCAGACACATCGTACAGTACACTGTACATGCAGCACACGAGGTTATCCATCCTCGGCACCATCCCCGTTCCGCTGATGGGTAATGTGGTGTGGCTCGAAACAAGACTGGTTGATCTCCTACGTTTGGCTGCTCAAGGAACCCACCAAACACGATGGCCGATCCATAGATCTGTGCCTGAATTCCACCAACTATAATAATAATGGTGATAAAAGTCTACCACCACTGAAGCGATTTTTGCGGGGGTTTTGCTGGGGGGGGGGTGAAAAT
>JAADVC010000181.1:0-30332 GCA_023334575.1 Pythium volutum | reverse complement strand
CCCCCCCCCCCCCAAGACGCCCAAGGCCTAGCCGTACGTGGGCTTTGGCCAACTCGTGCTCGTAAATACACTGGGCAACTTGATGCTCGAGCCCAACCGGCTCGAGCTCGAGGTGCTCCACTGTGGGTATTCGGGCACTGCCCAGCTCGCGCTGCTGCGCTGGTGTCTTCGGTCGCATCGTAAGACGTACTTTCCGCCCTTTTAATGCCACAGCCTCGCGTTCCTGGAGGCCGAGTATGTCCATTTACCCGACGTGAGCGAGTACCTCAAGACCTCTATGCGGCGGATGAGTATTCCATCGCTTCTTCCCAGTGGCACCGACATGAGCTCCACGGAACCAACAGCTACGAGGGACCCGCTCCGCACGGTCGAACGCCGCCTGGAGATGGCCCTCCTGCAAGAGCGCGAGGACTGTGAAGTCACAGATATCGCACTTTCGCTGATCGCGCAGCTTTGGCGGCGGGCATCACGCACTGGCCAATGCAAGTGGTTCTCGACGGATGATGCGCTTCGTTTGCTAGTCGCTCCTTTGCAGTTGACGAGCAATGCCGCGGCCATGGAGCTGGTCCACGGGCCCACGGCCCAAGGGTTTCTCGAGCCCGAGCGCGTCGTCTTTGCGCACCAAACGCGGTGTTTTTTCCTCTTGTCGTCGTCGACGACGATGACGAGTAGACGAATCGCGGGCGAGCATCAGCGGGCAGTGACCCGACGGGGTCACGCGTGAGGGCAGCCTCGACGCAGCGAGTTCCATTTTGATCAGCGATAGAACAACACGCAAAAAGGGGTCACCCTCGCGCTTTGATGGGCGTCCGTTCATGCGATTGTGCCGTAAGAGTAGGGTAATGAGGAAAGCGCGGGTGTTGCAGCTTGTATGACGACATGCGGTGGATTTCGCACATGGATGAGTCCCGTCAGTGAGTCAGTCAAAACACGTTGGGACCCAACTTGGGGCTCATGGTCGAAATCATCCATGACAATTGGATCGGCTTTTCGGCAACTCTTTACACAGCGGAGACAAAAAGGCTTGCTTGGTAGGATCGGTAGGACGGGTGGAGACGGACTAGTAGTCAGACGCATAAAGCGTCGCGTGTTCATCGAGTGGATTCAGTTGTCAATGCCGACAGCACTACTACGAACCGCAGAAGCTGGTCAAGCCGCGCGAGGGGGTGTCGCATTTACCCAGTGTCCATGCAATTTATCCACATGTGGATCGGTCACGTGGAACCACCTTTTCCACTCTCCAGCAACATCAACAGCTTTTGTCGCAACAATTGCAAAACACTCACGCAAACTGGCGGAACGTTCTGACCATCACTCTCACTCCGAAGAAATATTTTCGAAAATTACAGGATCTGATCCGTGAGTCACACACTGGTCCGTTTCGGCGAAAGGTCACGACGGGCAAATCGCGAATGGACGCGCCAGCGCATGGTCGTCCCAACAGCCACAGTCGACTCGACTCTGTTTTCCCCACTGTGTACTGTAGTGTCTAATGGACGAAAGTATGCGATGGAGAGTGTGTCACGCAGTGGACCGCCGCAGCATTGTCCGTCCCTCAAATCATCCATGCCTCTGGTTGATTACGGCAATCAGTTCACAACCAGTTCGCAGCAGCAGAACCTGGCAATCATTGCCCGGTTCTGCTGCTGCGAACTGGCTGCGAGTCCAATTGCACCAGCGCACAACCATGGCCAGACAGACAGACTGCCCTCTGGAACAATCTAAGATGTCAGAACCTTGAGGAGACCGAACGGACATCATTCGAATTGGATGGACGACACCACGAGTGTGCAAGCGCATTCACGTCTCTGCCATACTGTGGATACCCTTTCCGACTCGGAATCCGAGTTTTTCGGATTCTGATCTCACGAACTATCCGTCGCCAAAGCCTCTGGCAGACTGCCAGAGGCTTCAGTACTGTCCAGGACAGTACCGAGAAGCTTCGTCTATGACATAGGAGCCCAGCAGTGGCTCTGCTGAATTCTCCATCGGCTTTTCAGCAACAAATTGCAGAAAACATGTCAAGCTAGTACGCCCTCCTGCGGTGTCAATATTTGTACCCCTTCCTTGTTGGATTTTTCAGAAACATGATGGACCCATCAAGCAACTTCTTCACGAATGAATGCGCCATCATGGAGGGATTTCCTTAATGGTCCCGTATGGGGACGTATGTATCTCTTAATGGTCCCGGGCCGAAAAAACCTCACGCAAAACATGTCGAAAACGACTGATGGCGGATGAAAATTATTTCAATAGTGGCCCCCCTTGATGGTAGTGAGCTCCCCTGCGAGCGGACCCATGCCGACGACCCTATTCATGAATCTAGTGGCGGGGGTCTGGGGGGAGCAACCGCCGGAAGTGCTTCAAATACTAGATGTATTGAGGTTTTACCAGCAGGGCCCGTTAAGAAATGTACCCATCCCATTCCGGGACCATTAAGGAAATCCCTCGCCATCATGCGTGCGGCCACGCATTATGTTCCAGACTCTGGAAAAAGGTAGTTCTGTGGACCAGATAACTGTGTTATCGAGGGCAGCGTCACCAGCAACACCTTTTGGAGAAGGCTGGTCGGCACGACATCAAAACTCTCCAGTTGGATATGCAGCAGAGGCAACGAACGAGCCGCGAAAAAAATCGATTAGCCAAGTGGAAAAATATCTAGACGAAGCCCCATGTTGTTGTGACACCGTCATAGTTTCAGGTAAATAGCTTCCGAGAAACTTGGTCCGAATCCTTATTTACGGATGTTTTCTCTGAACAAGCTGGGAGCGAATTCGCTATCAACTGGCATCTCGATTTTCATGGGATTGTGACGTGGTGATATCTCCTCCTTGTGCGGACGAAAATTGTACCCCCTCCCCACCCAATGGTTACGTTGTGGTCAGTTGTGAAGAGAATACCTCAGCAACCAGTGGTTCGGGCTCGCGGTGTCGCTTGCTGCGATGTGATGCGCTGCACGCGGGTTGGTGTGTCTCTTGGGGGATTAGGGTAAGATCAACCAAAAGGTGTAGGGCTCTGTGAAACTTTTTTCCACACTCTCGTGTGGCGTGCGGGTCTACGCTTGCCTACGGTACGGGAGAGACCCGTTTCCGCGTCGTGCAAACCATGCGGCATTTCGAACTATCCTCCCCCCACACACAAAAGCAACGCCTGCAACCCCCAAACCGCTCTTACGGACACACGAGCGAAATATCCCGAGCCCTCTCCATATCTAAACAGCAGGCTCGCGCGAAACGCTAAAGGCTCTCGCAAAAGGGCTGCGGGTGTGGCGATCGACTTTTTTCCTTCGGGTTTGCTTTCCTCTGCACGGAAATCCAGATTCTGCAGCACATTTGCGGATAACCGACCGCCCCACTCTTGCCCCGTGAAAAGAACGTGCGTGCGAAGATATCGAGTGTTTTGTTTCTTCGCGAGCTTGCATCCGTCCAGCAACGCCTGCTTGTTTGGTCCTGAATCCAGAGTCCAGAGCCTCTCTCAGAGTCTATCCGCGTTTGTCTAGAGACATTGACCGATTGGCACTGCCCTCCCCACTCCACCATGGCTTTTTCCACGACCGTCGACACCATGCCCAGCGACGCACGCTATCCGCACCACCCGCACCACCGCGCGCACCATCTCCACCACCACCACAGCGCCCATGCGCACGTGCCGACGCACCCAAAGAAGCGCCCCGCTGCGAGTCCGCTGCGTGACCGCACGGTCGTGGTCTTTGACTGGGACGACACGCTCTGCCCGAGTTCGTGGCTCCACGCCGAAGACTTGCTGCCGAAATACCGCGGCCAGCAGATCCCGCTTTCGACGCAACAGCAACAGATCCTGCAGCTCATTGCCGACAACGTCACGCGACTGCTGCGCAAGGCCGTGTCGTACGGACCCGTGTTTATCGTGACGGCCGCCGAGTACGGCTGGGTCGAGCTCTCGTGCGCGCTGTATTTGCCCGGCGTGCAGGCCATGCTCGAGATGGCCGACATCCACATTGTGTCGGCGCGCAGCTGGTACGAGCAGACCTTTGGCGTCGGTGGCGACTCGAGCTCGTGGAAGCACGAGGTCATGCAGCTCATTGCGCGCAAGTGCTTTGGCAGCCACCACGACAATCACGAGCCCGTCGATCTGCAAGCGTCCTATTTCAACTTTGTCTCGATCGGTGACTCGATGGCCGAGCGCGACGCGTGCCACGCAGCGTCGGAACTTGTGCCCTTTACATTTGCCAAGACGCTCAAGTTTGTCGAGCAGCCCACGACCGAAGAGATTGTTCAGCAGGTCGAGCTCACGCACGACTCGTTTGAGCAAATGTGCGGCTGGTCGAGCAATCTCGATCTGCGGCTCACGCGCGCGCAGCTAGCGGAACTGCGGTCCGGTCCCAACTAGAGTTTTGCCGCCACGCGGCCCTCCCCCATATTCTCGGAAGAAACGAGGGACGGAGGGCACCATTTTATTCGAGATAGTGTCTAGGTAGATTTTTTTTTCAACCACTGTATTTTATAGGACACCCAGAGGGAGACGCGCCGACAAAGCCGAGTAGATGGAATACTCGCGCTTTTTGCGCTCGCAACACGAAAATGGAAAATGAAAAAAAATTGACATTTCAAAGAACAGCTTTCAAATTGGAAATTCACTCAAGGAGGTATTGGACGAAGGGGACCAGCCTAGGAGATTTGGTATCGATATATCGATGGAGACCTCAGTTAGAATTTAGCGAAACAGTGGCTCTTACGATGTGGATCGCTTGCGCTGCTTTCGGTTGGCTGGCGTTGTCGTGCTGGCGTCCTCTCCTTCCGACTGTCGGCTGGGAGTCACGCTCGGGCTTCGCGATCTCGTGTCAGGCTTGAGGATCATAAAGTGGAGTTCGCTCGCCGACGTCGTCGAGTGGTTTTTTAAATAGTATGCGTTCTGCGCCGGAATGTAAAACTCGTCGCCGGGCTTGAGAATGAACCGCGAGGCGATCTTTGGGTCAAACACGCCGTCTTCGGCCGGCCCAAAGGCGACTTCGAGCGCCTGCGGCTGGCCCGCCGTCACGAAGAAGACCTGGACGGCATCCCCGACACTTTCGGCCTCCTTGGCAGCACCAGGCGGCAGTCCCAAGCTGCCGGAGATCCACCGCGAAAAGGGCGTGGGGTTCCGCAAGTTGAAGCTCTGGCCAGCCGTACCCGGTGGCAGATCGTCGACGGCGGGCAGTTCGCGGTGCTCGACTTCTTCGGAGCGACACAAGACGTTCATCGTGTTGATAGTGTTGGCCGAAATGTCCCAAAGATCGGCCCATTCACCGTCTGTGATCTTCAAGCCTTTGGGCAGCTTGTCGCGCGGCAGCGGCTTCTCAATCCGAGTTGCTCGCGTAGTTTTCTTGACGACGGGACGGCTTTTTTTCATTGGTGTTGTCGTGCCGGCTCGCTCAATGGCAGCGACCGTAGGAATCACGAGTCCGACGCCCGACTGACGGCGTTCATACACGTAATGCTCGCCCTTGTACCACGCAAGTGGCTTGTATCGTGTGCGGTTCGAGCGACGCAGCTCGCCATTGTCGGATCGTCGTGCGTCTTTTAGAATCTCGTCGGCAAACGACAAGTCACCTTCGCGGCCATTGCGAACCCTGCTGAGGTTAATGCTCTTGTCGAGGTCGTAATCGCTGTCGTTTTCGTCACTCGCGATGCCGCTCGTGGCCAGGAACGATCCGTCGTCATTGTCCGTTAGCTGTTCTTCAAAAGACATTTCACTCGCCGACGTCGACTTGTACGTGTACTTTCGTGCCTTGGTCTTAGGCCCTGACGAGTCCTTCGCTTTCGTCGCCGCAGGCTTGTTCTTCTTGGCTCGCTTGGTGATGTTGGTGTCGCCATCCCAGGCCTCCGCTGCATTCTTCTTCTTCGGTTTGAAAAGCTGCACCTGGATGTTGGGCGAGTCGGTCGGCGAGTTTTCAGAAAAGGGCTTGATCGATAAAAGGTTCTTCTCGCTGGCGTTCGACAACGGCGTGAGCACTGCGTCATGGATCGAGAATGGCGATGCAACATCGTCAAAGCCTCCCATGTCCCCACCAAAAGAGTCGTTGGACTCGCGCCGCAGTTTCCGTTTCTGAGCCGACTTGCTGCTCAGTGCCGGTGACGCTTGCTTCTCGCTGTTCTTCTTGCTCTTGGCCGGCGTTGCCAATCCACGCGGAGAGGATTTACGCACACTTGGCGGGGGGCTTCCACCGTCTCCAAAGGAAAAGTCGACGTCATCTTCTTCAAAAGCTGGCAGCGGGCGAGGGGACCGCGAACGTGCTTTGGGTGGCGTATGCATCTTTTGTGGTTGTTCGTCTCGCTTTTGCCGAGCGGTCGACGCCGTTGTGTCTTCCTGTGTCTTGCTGCTTTTTCTCGGCTGGGTCTGTGCTTTGCTTCTCGCGGCCGACTCGTGCTCATCGCTGCCGCGCTGGCTTGTCTGGGATTCCAGCTCCATGGTCACGCTGTCACCGCGCGCGTAGCGCCCACGGAGGTGGTCGCTCTCGTCGCTGCTGGCAACATCGAGTCCGGACATGTTGACCTCCATCTCAGAGACCATTGATACGTTGGCCGACGACGTCCCAACCTCCGACAGCATCGCTACACAGCACAATTACCACATACATTAGTCGGGACGATTGGAGACCCGTCAAAGCATTCGCGGACGCACAGTCTTCGCCTTCCGTGTCGTCCTTGTCGCCTGCGACATCGTCATCGGCCCAGAAATCGTCAATGTCCTCAAAACCTTCGGCATCCTTGCGCACGTCCGTGCGGATCATGACGCTCGTGCGCTGCGGCACCGAAAGTGATGGATCATGCTACGTCATAAACGAACAAACGTACACACGCATGAGATTTCCGCAGTGATGATCGCCCGGTCAACACAAAGTTTGTTCTTCCACCTGCGCCGCAGCAATGTATTCCTTCAGGTTGTCCATATTCACATTCGCACGCTCATTCGCCGCCCTACAAATCACACGTCAGTTCATCTAATCCCCAATACTCCGTCATAAGCGCCGAGAACGTACTTGGTGCGCGGCATCAACTGCGCGAGTTCGTCAGTCTGTTTGGGGAAATCACCACGAGCCACAGCGCGTCAGCATTCGCACTCATGTCAAGAGAGGAGCTTCTCCCCCTCCTCCTCCTCTCCTCTTCTCTCTCCTCCTCTATATAGGTGGGGGAGAACGATGAAGACCGTGGACGTACCGTGTCCGCCATCGCCGTTGCTTTGCTTTCTCCCGGGGACCTCGTTTTTTCTTCGCGCGGGATTTTGAGTTTGCTCGACCGTCTTCGAATTTCAAATAAACCTAAGTCCTCCATTATCTAATACCCTTCCAAGCGGATTTCTGACTTTGAAAACTGATACCATGGTTTGTGGAGGTTGTGTATCCATGTTTTGGCCGCTGAGCACAGTTTGATCCATTTCATTGGTTATAATTGTTTAAAGGGAATATGATTGACTTGAAGTGGACCCATAACCATTGTGGATCAATTGAAGCTTGTTCGATCATTTCCACCGAATATGCGGATCGCGTTCCTATGGACTCGCTCTCGATGGCTTCACTTCTGACCTCGGAAAGCATTGGGCGGAGAACGGCATTGGCCGATGGATCTTCTGCTACCTTAGCTCTGCGACCCACAGAACTACTGAATCTAAAGAGTTCAGTGTGGGGCGTTTCCGCCATGGGGTCCACTACGAGAGTGCTGCGCAAGCTGCCATTGGCACCACATTTCTTTCTGTGTTTTCATTCAATTGTACAGTTACAGATGAGCACGAGTTTTCCTCGTTGATGTTCGCAATAATTCAATTCAAAGAAGGCAACAACGCGACGAGCCGTTGTTCAGTTTTTTTTTCTTTTTTGGGTCCATCATACACGGCTTTCAGGCTGGACACTAACGCCTGATCTACCAGTACCACTTGCCGTGGAGAACAAAGTACTTGCTCGTGGTATGTCCGTATCGCACTCGTTTCTTGACTCCCCCTCCAACAAGCAAGGAACAGTGAAGAGTCTTCTCCACGCCTCCTCCATGTCGGCTATTGTGTCCTCGCTGTTGGTGGCGACACTATTGGTTGCGTCGGTTCCAGTTGCCGCCGTGACGTCAAACGCGACAACTATCCGCTTCAACTTTCTCCATGCATTCACAAGTGACCCCACCAAGTCAGTCGTCACGACCGTACAAGGCCTGGAGTCGACGATCGCGGACTTTAAGCCACAACTCATTCTTGTCACGACCCCAGGGTCCTTGTCGACGAACTCCTCGACGAACGGTACGCCCAGCACCGACTTGAATCAGACCTACACCTTTGATGGCGGCAATCGTGTCGGCTTCACATCGAACCAGTGGCAAGTCGACCGCGACGTCCTTCTAAGTGACTCGATTGGGACGCGCCTCAAGTCCTCAGACGCTCCAACGACAGATGTGTGTGCCGTGGTCGCCCCGAACGGCTCCATGAATTCGTTGGAGGTCATCGAACTCGCTACGCGCGTCGACAAGTTTTGCGCCTCGTGGGGGATTGTGCTACTGGGCTTCGCAGTGCCTCTCTCGGACGATCTCGCACAGTATCTGGAAGGCAAGACCGCGATCAACGGCCAATATGCACCTCGAGCCATGAACGAGTTTGTCGCGTTTACGCTGCAGACGTCAAACAATTCGCGGGTGGATGCCGCTGCTTCGAAGAACCGTCTCTTCGTCCACTTCCCTCTCGCTGCATGTGCAGAGACTGCTAGTAGTATGGCTCGCGCAGCTGAAACGCTCGCGACCGAAAGCGCCATCATCTGTGTCGGACCAAACTGCACGACCTGTGGTCAGCCACTAGTCGCTGGGGACTCGGCCACCATGGGACCCCGTACGTTTTTGGCTGGTTCCATATCTGAGTTGTACTAGGTAGTATAACCCACACACCGTGCCCTTTGTTGGTCGATAGATGGATCGTCAGCCAAGCGCGGCCTCATCGTGCTGTTCGCGTGCGGCACGTTCCTCATTGGATCTGCGCTCGTGTTTTACGTGTTTTTCCGCAAGCAGTTTTTCGTGCCCAGCGAGTCGACCAAGCCCGAAAAGGAACTGACCACGAACCTTGCGTACGTGCTTCGCATGTGAGATAGTGCTCCCAGTGGCTGTTTGCGTATTGCACGGTACATGCTCTGCCTTGTCGATGTCGACGTTATATGGCTGCATACGATGAATGGATGCTTACGGAAAAAACGGTATACGTTGTGTGAGTTTGAAAGTGGTCTAGCATTCACAGGCATATTATGGCCGTCAGATCTTCATTTCAACGATCAGAACTGGTTCTGCTGGAGCCACAAAAAGAACGATGCGCTTGCGAGGCTGACCGAACAATTGACGCGGTCGAGATCGTGGCCGCCCTCGACGAGACCCCAGTGAGAAATCTGGAACTCTTCCTCCACACGCGTGAGTTCCATGGCCTCCTTTGCCGTGATGTGGCGCTTGAAGATCGCCCACGCTGCGATCAGCGACTTGCACTCCTTCGTGATCGCACGCAGCGGCACAAGCTCAAAGTCGGAACACTACACACACAGCGTTAGTCCACACAAATTCTCGCCTCCCATGCTCAGTGGATCTGATGGCATACCTTGAGCAGCTCTGTGCGGATCCCCTCGATAACCGATTGGTCGTGGGTGAGGCGACCAATCGATCCATGAGCCACGTCGAGCTCGCCTTCAAACTGCTCGATAAACCACTTGCGAATCGGGTCCCACTTTTTGTGCTGCAACGAGGAAAGCTTTTCCTGCTGGTCGGCCGTGACCTGGTAGCACAGCGTGTCCGAGTGCAAGTAGTGGACCATCTCGTCCACGAGCGCCTCCTTGCTCGACGTCTTGTCCAAATCCAGCACGGTCGAAGCGAGCGTCATGATGGGCATGAGCGCAGGCTTGATGCGCTCTTCCTGCGCGTCCCATTCCTGGGCGATTGCGACGGCCATGGATTGGTTAGGCACCCGCACAGGCGTGCGCATTGGTGTCTTGATAGTCTTGCCGTCGAGCGTCACCGCGTACAGCTTTCTGTGGCTGTCACCGACGTTTTCTTCGTCTTCACTCGCGACATCGGCGACGCTAACCTTTTTGTAAAAGCGCGAGATGCCCGTGACGCGGTTGCCTGGAGAATTGTGATCACAACACCGTTAGCAAATATGTAACGGGATTGTACGCGCTGTAGGCATCATCAAGCGACCAGACCAACGCGACGTACCAGCGATACCTCCGGTTCCTCCGGGTGCTGCGAAGTTACGACGCTGCACAGTCTGCAGGCGGTGCTCGGCGCCGTGACGCAGCAGCGTCTTTGCCGTCGACGCCTTCGGGATCATTGTTGCCCACGCGATGTCTGTCCTGCGAATCAAAAACACCAGGAGCGCGGGCCTTCTATTTGGACAGTCCATAGTACATCGTCAATAGTTTGATTTAGCATATCATACAACAGAGGAGTTCTTGTATTAGAGTACGTTACAGTAGTGAGCGCGGCAATTTAGCTGGAGACAGATTCGGCAAAAATCCGCCCCATCAACCCAGCGGAACAACATGGCGTCGAACCCGCAGCATGTCATGGACACGGAGGACGCCGCAGAGCTGAACCTTGGAGATGATTTCCGTCATGAGACCTGTCTCTCCAACGCCGAAGTGGCCGTGATTCTCGAGAAGCAAAAGGTCGACTACGAGAACCAGGAGAAGCAGCTCACGGGGTACGTCTCTTGGGCACTCTGTGTGATGAGGCGGTACGAACGGATCTAACGGCTTTGTGGAGGACAGGGTGTTCCAGAAGACCTACTCATACGTGCAGCGCTTCAGTGGCACCAAGGACCCCGTGGCGAACCAGGCCTCTGTCACTGAACTGCGCGAGTACGTGGGAGGGAAATCAGATTATTTTACTCTTATGGGCAGAGACTGACTGGGGCATTTCTGCGTAGAGCGCTTATGCAGCTGACATTCCCGCGGGACGACGGATCGAGCGTGCGTCTCGAAGAGTTTGAGATTGCGTGTTTGTCTAATTTAAATCCGGAAGAAGTCGAGGAGTCGGTCGCGCTCATCCCGAGTCTCCAGAAGCGATTCGCTGAAGACGAGATCGAAGAGATCTTGGGCATTGTGTCGCGCACGGCTGCGCGCATGTACGGGTAGACAGACCCATAGAGGCTGTCTCCTGCCCTTCCCAGCGATTCTATCCTACAGATGCGGTAGAGTTAAATTCTAGAATTTAGAATTACAATGCATTACCCTTGCTTTGGTTCCACGCTTGCATACTTTGCCTGAACCGCGAAAGCGTCTCCAGCTCGCGCGGCAGCGGTTGCTTGGTCTCTTTGAGAAGCCCCTGTAAATCCGATGCAATCGTGCAGTCTTCCGTTAAAAACGCCGCCACGTGGCCCGGTTTCCCATCGCGTCGTCCAGTGCGTCCACAGCGATGCACATAGTCCTCGATAGTGTGGGGAATGTCAAACTGGATGACATGGTCCACGTCGGTAAAGTCGAGACCACGCGATGCGAGATCGGTCGCGACTAGCACGTCCACGTAGCCTTCACGAAACGCCGCCAGTACCTGGAATCGGAACGCTTGCGACTTGTCGCCGTGGAGCCCCGCGGCGTGAAACTGCTCGAGCCGCAGCACGCGCGTGACGAAATCCACCGTCTCGTGCGAGTTGCAAAACACAATCACGGGCGGCGACGGGATCTGGCGCAGTGTGTGGAGCAGGCGCTGCCGCTTCTCTGCAAACCGTAGAAACACCACGTTCTGTGTGACGTGAAGCGCCGTGCGGCCAGTCTCGTGGCGGCCCATGCCGACGCGGATCGTGATTGCATCGAGTACGGCTGAGCGAGCGAGCCGGTCGAGGAACGCGGGCATCGTGGCCGACCACAAGAGCGTCTGCCGACCCGTCTCGTTGGACGCCTGCAGAATCGAGCGAAGCTGTGGCTCCATCTCCGCGTCGAGCATGCGATCGACCTCGTCCAGCACGACGTACGTGACAGCGTCCAGAGAGACGACGCGCTCGTCCATGAGATGCAAAAGGCGGCCGGGCGTGGCCACGAGCATGTGCAGTGTTGGTGCGCTTTGGAGCTGGCGAATTTGCATGGATAGCGAGACACCGCCACACACCGCGGCGACCGTGAAATGGGACCCAACCGCGACGAAGGAAGTCGAAGACGAGTCGGCAGAAGGAGCGACGCATTCGCCGCAAAAGTCACGGAGCTCGTGGAAGACTTGGTCCATGAGCTCCCGCGTGGGGACGACAATCAATGCCGAGGGTGAAATAATGGCGATTGTTTTCTGACTGGGTGGCACGGCTGGTGGGCGCGGAAGGCGGATGATCCAGGGCAGCAGATAACTCAGGGTCTTGCCGCTGCCCGTGGCCGCGAGGCCCACGACGTCTCGTCCCATGAGGATACTTGGGATGGCCTGCCTCTGGATGGGCGTTGGGACCGTGATGCCACGCGCGTGGAGTACTCTATGAGAAAATAAATGGTTAGATCAAGCCTGCAAAGCGTTTTGAGACCAGCAACGCACTGGAGAACGTGGGCCGGCAAGGTGAGCTGCTCGAAGCTCTCTAGCAACGGCGGCGGGACGGCGCAATCCGGCGCATCCACGTGGATACCCAACTCACGGCGTCGCCATTGTGCCTCTTGCTGCTGGTGGTTTCGTGTGTCCGCTCGTGGCGACGTGCCGTCCACGCGCGGCCGCTTGCGCGCGGCGGCTTGATCATTCGCCATCCGTCCAATTTCAAAAGTGTGGCCATGCGTTTCCATTAGAAACTGCTGTTAGAAACTACTGGTATAGAAAGACCACAGTGTATCCATGACTCTTGACTGAAATGGATGGATCAACCGTCCAGTGTTGATGGCAATGGTACCTGCGTAATGCATGGTTACATTCCCGCTTCCCCGATTGCAAAGGGTTGTGGCTGCGCACTTGTGGCTCGTCGTGACCAGAGACGACCATGCTTCCCTGTTTACCTTGCGCATGTGCTGGCTTCCTGCTGGACTGGAAAGCTCTCCGGGTTGAGGTGGACCATCAGCATCCTAGAAACCTGCACTGGTGCTTCCATAGGCTTCCGCACACTTCAGCTTCTGTCTTCAGTTGGCGCACTTGCTACTTGAGAGCTTGTCAGCAGGTGCTGGGACCATTGACCTGGACCTCTTCCTTCCTGCCTCCTTGGTGCTTTCTCTCTTGGCGGTCTGGAGCAGACCCGACGCACGGAACGCATGAATGTATTCTTCTTTGATCAGGTATAGGAGGCTTGCTTCTCTTCTCATTTTTGTGTTTCATAGCTTCGCTTGGGCTTGCGCGTCCACCATCACCATCCTCACCTCTCGTTGCGTCTACTGCTTCCTGGCGGCAAGAAAACCCACACGCCCTCGGAGAAAGGGAGGCTTCGCCATGAACCCAAGCGTAGTCATACGTACTCGTATGTATGAATGCGTCCGTCCACGTTGTACCTCGTCTCCGAAACTCTTTACTGCCGCCAGCAGAAGTATCGCTTCGTCGGCAACTGGGGAGCTTATTCTTCTGGTGATGCACTAATCGCGAGCATCATCATCGTCACCACCGCGACGCGGCGAACCCGACGGCGAGCGACGGTCGCGACGCGGCGAAAACGAGCGATTGCGGTCGGCCTTGCGCGCCGGCGAGCGTGAGCGTGAGCGCGAGACCGAACGAGCCGGGGAACGGCGAGGTGATCCACGCGGCGAACGGCCAGGCGATCCACGTGGCGAGCCACGCGGCGAGCGGCGTGCCGACTTGGAACGCGAACGCGACCGCGCTGGCGAGCCACGTGCCGCCGGCGAACGGCCACGGGGCGGGGAGCGACCACGCGAGCCCGAGCGCGACTTGGCGGGCGAACGACGCGCCGGACGGCGATCACGCGAACGCGAACGCGAACGAGAACGCGAGCGGGCGCTGCCACCACCACGACGGCGGTTGCGGTCGCCACCGCCACGGCCACGGGAGCCCGAGCGCGAGCGCGAGCTGCCGTTTCAGGAAACAAACAAAAATATACCATTAGTCACTTGAACAGTCGTCACGATATCCGGAGGGTTGGTAAAAATGCGTACCGGGAGGAGCGGCGACGCTTGTTGTTGCGGCCACCACCACGTTCTGGCTCACTGCAAATGAACACAAGCTCAGCACACGATCCAACTACCGTCCAGTCCGCCGTCAGGAACGTACCGAACGCGCATCTGGTCGGAGCTCTTGCGCTTCTCCTGCGCAAACACGACGCGCACTTCGCGCCCATCGAGCGTCGTGCCATCAAGGCCGTGGCGCGCATCGTCGGCCTCGCGCTCGTCCTTGAACTCGATAAACGCAAAACCCTTGGGCTCCCTGCAGCACAACATTAGATCCACAACGGTGAGTATTACTATCTATCACGCCTTGATCGTCCAGCAACGCGTACGCACCGTGTGTGAAAGTCCTTGGGGATGTAGACATCGCGGACTTCGCCAAACTTTTCAAACTCCTTGCGAAGATCATCAGGTCTGCATCACATACCAAGGGTTTTTTCAGCATAAAACCGACATGCATCGACGCGTCTTGACGATATCTACACGATCGTACCTCATGCGGCGGCTGAGGTTGCGAATCAGCAGCGAAATACCCGTGCGCTCGCCCATGGTTTCCTTTCTGTCGCGCACTTTTCCTTTTGCTCCCAAGTCTCGTGTGGCTTTTTGCGTTTGATGACAGAAAGAACCCACCACACGCAGACTCACTCGTCAACCAGCCAAAAAAACCGCGAGGAGAAGAAAAACCCCGCCACAGGTCCTGTCATTAAAACCTTATCCCAAATAAGGTTGTATTAGTCTCCGGGTTGAACCTCTGGCCCATTTTGGGTTAGAAACGCATTTCAGAAACGCATTTCGAAGTCAAATAGCATATATTAGTGGATTTTGTTTCTCAAAATTTGAGAATCAAAACTTGGAGAGAATGGTCCACCAGAGCGTGAAGCAGACGCAGCCCGCAATAACGAGCGCGACGATCGTGTTGTTGCGCATCTTTTTGCGCCGGATCTGCTCCATGAGTGAGTTGATGCCGGCGAACGAATTGCCGACGACGTTCACTTTGCCGCGCGACGACGTGAAGCGTGCGCGCTGGTTCTCAAGGGACGACTTGGTCTCGAGCGCTTGTCTATTTGGACGGCAAAGGTAATCGGTCAGTCAAGGATCCAAGCACGTTCACGAGACTCTATATAGCTGATAGCCTCACTCGATGATGCTGTTGGTCAAGGAGCGTGACGAGTCCACAGCGCGACGTTCGTTTAGTAGTGAGTCGACCTCGCTATCTTCCGTGCCACCGTTTTGTCTAAGATTTTCAAGCAAGCTTCAACTAAAGGAATTGGCAATGAATGAGAAAGTACGTGCGTACTCACCGCTTGCCAAAGAGTTTCTGTGAATCCCGCTTTTCCTGGAGGGAGGACTGGAGCGCAAGAACTGTAAGTGAGATCCTCACACGCAAGGGAACCAACAGTAGAATGGGCCTCTACCATCGTGCGCTTGAATTCGGTCTTGAAGTCAAAGTAAATCTCGCGGTATCGCTGAAGCACCGCCTCTTGCGCCTTGCTGGACGACGCGTTCACGTGAGCATTCATTTCATCGATCGCGTCGGAGAGCTACTCAACACAGACAATAAGTCCCTATACGCTTCTCACAACTCAGAGGCAATGTAGTACGCACCACAGTCAGCGCCTTGTCGATGTCAATCGCGAGCTGTCCTTCTTCCGAGGCGCTCTCGGGCGGGTTTTCTGCCATTGCGTACGCCACGTCAGCTCCTCATTTCCAATCTTCGCTTCTTCTCTCTGCTCCTTCCAAACAAACCTGGATCAAAATCTCCGACCGTGCGCTTCACCGCCTTGTTAATCGCCGCGTACGCTGCGATATTGTCCTCGAGCTCGCGCTCGGCCGTGCGCGCGTGACGCCGCAGCTCCTCCCACGATTGCGTCGACTGCATCATCATCGTTGCCGAATCGGTCTTTGAAGTGCTGAACCATGCCGGTCATGCGAAAAAGCAGTCACGGGTCGGGTTGACCATATCAAACTGAACCCGTTTTGACACTTTATTATCTTATTTGTATGTATATGGGTGGGTCGAAACCCATGGGTCTATTGAATTACGAACCGCCCGGTGGCATGACGTCTGAAAAGTGGGGGCGGGGCAAAAAACAATCCCAATACTAGTATCCCAATACTCTAGGAGAAACGACCTCATGGCGTCGCTGCAGGTCGAAGGCATGGAGCGGCTCGTGGCGTGGATCGACGAGTGCCGCGCCGCCGGAAACACGGGCGACCACCAAGATATCCACCAACGGCTACTGAAGGAGCTTCTGGCGCTGCAGGAGCGGTGGGTTTCGCTCACGACTCAACCGCCGTCCAATGGCGCGCCGCGCGGCAGCACGGGCGGCTCGCTCTTCCAGGTGCTTCTGCAGGCGCTGCTCGCGTACAGTGGCGCGCCCGCGAACGGCGCTACTAGCGGCTCGAGCTCGGGCATGACGATCCCGCTCATCTCGTCCAGCGTCGCGACGTCCGAGTGTGTGCTCTTGTTGTTGTGCGAGTTGCTCGCCAAGGCATACGATTACTCGGCCGTGCCCGTGCTGAACGACCACTTTACGGGCAAGCACACGTCGCTCTATGTCAAGACCGCGCTCGTCATGGTGATTGCACGACTTTCGCCACAGGACGCGAGCCAGTTCGTCCCCGAGGCCGTCGCGTTTGCGCTCAAGCACGTCAAGAATGCCGACTATTACTTGCGGCAGTGTCTCGTGGAAAGCGTCGCGCGCATGCTGCTAAGCAGTGGTGCGAATAGCTCACGGCTCAAGGCCTCGCATGGTGACGCGTTCAAGATTGTGGGCAAGATGTTCCAGGATAAGACGCCAGACGTGCGGGTCGCATCGGCCGGTTTACTCCACGTGCTGGCCACACATACGTCAACCATCAGCAACAGCAGCGGTGGCGGTGGCAGTGGTGCTGGTGGAGCCAACGGGAATAGCGCTGCAAATGGGGCGGCGGTGAACGGTGGTGCCAATGGCCCGAGTGCCGTCTCCAGTGGACCAGCCAGTGGTGGTGGTGGCGCCACGAACGGCGTTTCCCTTGAAGCGATCATGCAGACAGCATTGAAGGGCATGGACGACGCGTCACCCGAGGCGAGGCGCGCATTCTCAGTTGTCGTTGGTGTCGTGCTGGCCAAGTTTGTGACTATCGGATCGTACCACGTGCACAGCATCGACACCGAAGGTGGCACCAGTCCCAGTGCTGTCGAGATTGAAGGAGGAGGTAGCCACGGCAAGTCGAAGTCAATGGGGTTCAAGCTACCCGGCATCTCGCGAACAAGACGCAAAGGCGGCGCAGCGTCGGCCGATTTCTCCAGCATCGCGAGCGTGGTGCTCTACCTTAAAGACCTCGTCACGACCAAATACCTGGCGACAACGCTCAGCCAGAGCCAACAGCACCACGGTGGTATTCTCGCATCATACGCTGTCGCATTGTGCAGTATGTTTGAACGGCTCCCCGTAGATCTCATCACGGAATCCCAATTGGAAGATATCATCCACGCCATCGTGTCGATCCTCGACCACTCGCTGTCGCTGCCCGACTTAACAAGAGCTCGCAATGCTGTGTGCTTTGCGCTTCGTCACGGCGTCAACCTTGCGCTCTCGGAGCGACAGCAATGCGCGGTGCTCGGCGTGTACATGCAGATTGGCAGGCAGGGCGTGGAAAGCGAAGCGTTTAACCACCACAAGGTACTTGCCGTGCTGGTCGAGACGAGCCACTTGATCCAGTCACTAGGCGAGGCGTCGGTGGTCCATGCCAATGAGGCTCTTCAAGTGTTCCACGGGCTGCTCGCCCATGAGAAGCAGAGCCTCCGGTTCCAGGCGGCGATCGCGATGGCGTCGCTGCTAACCGCGTTACCGTACAAGCTCAAGCATTGCCTCCTGGACTGTTTGCACAGTCTTCGTGAAACCTCGACGCTGCTGCTCAAAGACAGCTTTGATGCCATCGATAGCGGCGATGAAGAATCGTCGACCAAGAGCAAGGCCGATTTGTACGCAGTCCAAGGGTATTCGACAGCGATCGCTCACGTCGTTCGGGCGTTTGTGCTCCAGCAAAAGCCCAGCGGACGTGGTGGCTTGTCCCATAGCATTCTCTCGAGCATCATGAACCTCGCCGAGCGGCTCATTGAGAGCCAATTCATCGACGGATGTGCCGATAGTATTTGGCTGACGTGCACGCGCGCCGGGTGGACTTTGGTGGGCAGCCTTGTCACAGTCAAGGACGAGCACTTGGTCCACACGTGGCTGCGCAAGCTCTCGGATATGTGGCTTCGCACGAGCATCTTGCACACAAGGGAGGCATCACTCGAGTTACTGCGCATCGAGGCAGCCGTGGTCGCAATGCACAGCTTTATCACGTCATGTCGCGACGCGCTCGATAAATCTGAAAGTCTACAAATGCTCATGGCGCATGTGCTCCATGCGTTCTTGTTGGCGACGCGCACACAACTCGCCAAGCCACAAAAGCGTCGAGGCCAAATTGCCAAGCACCGTCTCGTGGCGTGCCTCATGAAGTGTTTCACGGCACTTCCGCCAGTGTACTGCGACTCATCGATCCACCTGCTCGATCTGATCACGGAGTATACGACTTCTCAGTCTTTGACCAATCTCACCCACTCGCAGACGTCGCATCCAGCGACCTCTAGTTTCCTGCGGAATGCATTGTCCGGCGCTGATGAGCCGCTCGAGATGGTTAGCACGGGGCGCTTAGTGGCGGGAGACGACCCAAGCGCGCTCTACTCGCGGGAGCTCAACCATATCCTGGCACTACTCCAACACGAAAACGCGCTCAGTGATATCGAAGTCGAGATCCAGTACCTCGATACGTTTTGGGGGCTCTTCTGCGAGTCGCTGGGTGGCACAAAGAACGAGCTGTACGACCGTGCAATGTGCAGCAGCTTCACGTCTGTGCGACTAGTGGACGCGAGTGTGTTTTTGTTTGGTCGCATCTTCCATCACCTTCCAGAAGATCTCCAGCTGCGATGCCTTCAGCATTTCGCGGGCATCCTCGCCGACGGCCGCTTCGACTGTGAAGTGAATGTGTGTGCGCTTCTGTTCGCCGTCGTGAAACAGGCCAAGTTGTCAAAACTGACCACCAATCTGTCGACGCTTTCGTGGCCCAGTCAAGTGCAATCCATGCTTCTTGAGATGATATCGTCCGAAATTTCCACGATCCGTCGTGGCGCTGGCGAAGGCTTGGGTTTATTCGCGTCAATTCTACCGGAAGCCTCTGCCCGCAATGTGGTGCAAGAATTGGAGAAGCGCTTGATTGCTGCGGAAAAGCTACCGACCGGGACCGTCATGGTCAGTGGCGCCAGCAACAGCAACAGCAACCCCACCACGGTGGACTCTTCTGTATTAGCGGCCGGTGCATCGTTTGCGCTCGCCTGTGTAAAGCGCGCGTGCGGCTCGGGCATCACGGTCGACTCGGGGCTGATCTTTCGCTTTGCGGGCGAGATCGAACAGCCACTGCGTACGTGGATTCTCCACGCTTGGAGTATCATTGTAGACTCGGTGAGTGCGAGTGGTGGGGATTATGAGCACTATGTCAAGTCGAGCGCGTCGCTGATCGAAGCGCACCTCGTGGCCGGGTTCATGTACTCGAACAAGACCAACAAGAAATGGCTTCGGTGGCACATTAGCTCCCGCGTGGCGATTGGTCGCATCATTAATGGCGTCGTCGCGACGCTCGGGCCTGAACTCGCGACTTCGGAGGAGCTGTTAACAGAATTCTACACGATGTGGGGATTACTGCGCCAAGACGGATACGACACGCGCGTCGAGCTCGAATATCTCAAGTTTATCGAGCAGATTGTGGTGTTTGCACCGGCGCGATTTGATGGCAGCGATCTCTTTTACATCCTCAGCATCATCTCGGACGTCTTTGTTGGTCCTGCGCTTGCGAATGATGCGGTCTCACCTTCAGCAATGGACTTTGCTTCCTCCCCCGGCAGTGAAATTGGCGACGCTGCACCATTTGGAGGTGTATCATATCCCGCCAAAAACGTGCTTGTGTGTGTGAACGGCCTCGCGCGAAACATTCTGCAGCAGGTCGGCATGTCATGTTTGCGTACGCTCGCAGAGCGGGACCCGGGCGTGATTCGCCGGTACAATCTGCAATGCCTTCTCTTCCATGCGCTCCACGTCGAATGGAATTCACTGCTGTGGCGGTACGTCCCTGGGCTCCACGGCATGTGGGATCTACTATCTTTCAAGGTTTATATCCCGTGCAAGACTCGCGACGGGGTGGGTGAAATTCAAAACACGATTCTCGCATTGATCGACATCGACGGCGGCAACTGGGGCAGCTGCCAGCCATGCGTGTGGGCTTTGTTTTGCCGCGGCATCGCAATCGGCGAGTCGAGCAGCAGTGTCGCGTCGACCAATGAGAATCTGATGATGAGCCCCAAGGGCTTTGAGATGCTGCCGATTCCAGGGTCCAGAACTGATCAAGACGCCTCTGGATGGAGTTCTAACACACGCCCGTCCGGGAAGACGGGCACCCACATCGCGACCGGCGCTGTGACTGCCCAAATGGACACGTGGCGCCGCACGAAGCGTCACGTGCGTGCGTTGCTGTCCTTAGTTCCTCTGCTTTCGCGACAGGTGCGCCGCTTTGCTGTCGCGTGCGTCGTGCGGGTATTTGAGCTCGTGAGCCGTGGTGGAGAAGTCGATGTCAAGCCTCACTTCGATCTCGTTGAAGCGCGCGCGCGTTTCTTGGACAGCGTCTCGGTGGCAGCCACGAATGAGTTCAATCCCCAGCAACTCAGCCACCAGTTTAGCGATGGTGCGGCGTCGAGCGAACTCGATTTCCTCAGTATGTACGTCGATGAATTTGTCACATTGGCGTGCCATGCAACCACGTCTTCCGCGGAAGGCAACGAACTTCAGATCTTTCAGTGCGATGGACTGCGGTTGCTCAAGGTCGTGCTCACGAAATTCGGCAGTGCGCAAGACCCCGAAGTCGTAGGTGAGACAGCTTACTTGCTGGACCCGTACCAAGCGCAAATCTCGTCGGCTGTGCGCCACGCGATCAAGCAAGTGCAGCACTCGTCCGAGGGCCACGACGACGACCAAGACTTCTACGCACCGCTTGCGGTCGAGGCCTTTTCGCTGTGTGGTGAATCCGTTCGCAGTCGATTGGTGACGGACAAAGTCGCGTTTGGACGGCTGCTACGCATGGTCATGACCAAAGACTATGGTCACAGTCAGCATTTCGCGGGTGATGAAGTCACACGCGTTGCAATCTCGCTGGCCAACCTGTCTTGCCTTGCGAACCTCGTAGTTTCCAGTATCAATGCCGATGACGCATCGTCGTCTTCCCTCGCCAAAGCCCTCATAAGCAACATTAGCGGCGCCATTCTCGACCATATCATTGCCTGCTGGCTGGACGCGACGGCGTGCTATGGACTACTCATGGAAGGATCGGGCCCGTGGCCCGTGGCACTTTTACCCGTGAGCCACGACCATAAAGTGGTCCAGTCCACTCTACTTAAGCTGTCGATGCCCGTGTCACCACCACAGCTGTCGTCGCTTGCTTCGCAGACCTCGTCGCCGACCGTCGACGCGCTCCGCGAAATCTTCAAGCGGTTCTGGCCGTCCTTCCCGCTGGCCGTGGTCTCTCTCTTGGAATCCAACGCCGTGAACGCTGTTGCATTTAGTGGCAAGCTTGAGATGGTGCTGTCGTACTGCGTGTTCCACGTTGCGACCGGCGCCCGCGACCGCCAAGAAAGCGAGATTGGCCCGGTGCTGCGTGCGATGCCACGCCTTTTACAGGCCTTGAAGAACTCGCCTCAGCTTCCAGAATATATCAGATCGAGTCTTGCGGCGCTCATGTTTGCGAGCACACACGCGTATGGCACGATCCGTATCGAGTGTCTGACCTCGTTATTCGGCTGCCTCCAGTCCATCACCCCCTTGCCGCCAGCGGCCATACCGTTTGGTGCCCAAGCGGCATTATGCCCGTTCCAGATTCTCGCGCAGATCGCGGACCCGGCCAAGCACCGTCTTTCTATTGGCGGTCGTGACGATGCCGTCTTTATCCCCGAGATTCTTCGCTTTGCCGCGGCCGGGGTAGTCTTTTTGCGCGGCCACGACGCCGTGCGGGCCTCTATCTTTGACGCGCTGCCCCTGGTCGATCGCTGCGTCGAGTTTTTTGTGCACCACCCCGACCACATGGTGCCGTTTTCGGCAGTCCATCGTGGTGTGATCGAGTCGGCCGTCACGTTGCTCAAGGCATACGGCAACTCGGAAGAGGGCGAGTACTACGTCGAGGCCATCAGCAATAGCTTGGGGCTCACGGCTGAGCTTTTGCAGACCGCGGTCGCCGAGGAGCCCGTGGTAGAGTATCAAGTCGATGCAGCGAATTTCGTGTTCAAGCTCGTGGCGAATGTTGCCGTCCCCATGCCGCCATCGCTTTCACATGTCGTCACAGCGTTTCACGGTGTCGTCACGACCTGTGTCTCTCGACTGCTCACCCAAGAGATCCGCAATAAGGCGGATACACGTCGTGACGGACTGATTGCTGCTTTGATCGGAGGGTCTCGATCGGTCGCCCAAAAGCTGGTCGACAATGGCGACACGAGCAACGCTCAGCGATACCTGGGTTCGCTGGGCCAAATCTCCGTTGTGATTTTCGACATGTACAACAAAAAGCAATGCAAGACGATCCACGTGGATGGAATACGTGAGGTTGAGCAGTGGATCCGCTTGTTGTCAACGCAGCTTGGGGAGATGCAGGGCGCGGCTTTTGTACGGCTCATGCTGCCTAAACTAGCAACGATGCTTTCGGCGGTCGAGACACTGCCACTCGACGTCAAGTCGTCCGTGACGAGTTCACTGGCGGATTTGTTGCTGTGCTTTGCGCAAACACGAGCTGCAGCCTTCAAAGAAGTTGTGGTTGCGATCGCACCGTCGCAACGAACCGTGCTTGAGACATCTCTGCGAGCGGCACTGACGGCGGGAACGAACACGCCAGCTCGGAGCGGAGGAGGCATGACATCTACCGGCGGAGGCAACGGCGTGGGCGGTAGCACGCTCGACCTGAGTCGATACAAGTAGACATCAGCGCGCGAAGAACTGTTCACTGGGTGAGTCGTCAATACATTGGAAAGGTCGTTGGGAGGATCACGGAGGCGTCGGCCTTATTTGTTTGGAGTGGCTGCGATGTAGCTCTCGCGGCGTGTCCTAAACATAGCAGCCGATCAGGTCCAATCTCGGCCCTGACCATCAACGATACCCACGTTTGTTGCCTCACAGATTGAAAAACGTTTGCTCCGTCAACATGGTGTGCGGCGCGCTCATGTGGCATCGCCGCCTCGCCTCGTTGCGTCGCGCGTGCGTGAGCGGCGACCTCGCGGCGGCCAAGCGCGCGATCGTCGAAGGCGTTTGGGTCAACACCAAGGATCCGGTACGTACATCCATGCATGGATGGACACGACTGATATATGAGTTCTCACTCTCGCATCATGTATCTGTAGCAAGGCCACACCCCACTCTCCATCGCCGTCACGCACCGCCACTGGGACATCGCACTGGCGCTGCTCGCGGCCCAGGCCGACCCAAACGTCTTCCCGCCGGCCAGCACGCCGCTGCTCGAACTCGCGACCGAGAGCAAACGACTGGACGTCATCGAGGCCATGCTCGACGCGCAGTGTATCCCACCCACAGTACGTGAATCGCCTCTCGTTCGGATTAGGAAACGATAATGCTGATAATAGTTCCCTGTGTGAACAGGTCGGCTGCACGCCACTCCATCTCGCGTGCAAATTTGGCCACACTAAAATCGTTGAAAAGCTCGCGGCCGCACGCGTCGACGTCAACCGCCTCGACAGCGTACGTGGTTTAGGAAATATCTTCTAGTGTACTCAGTCTGAAACGTGGGGATTCCGTGATTATTCTACTGTAGTTTGGCCAGACACCGCTCCAGATCTGTCTCGACGTGGGTGTGCCAGCGCCGACGTTTGAGCTGCTACTGGAGGCCGGCGCCGACGTCAACTACGATCCGTTCTTACTGCTCCAAGCCTGTATTGCGGACCCATCGGACCACTCAATCGCAGTCGCGAAAGTGCTGATCGCCGGCGGCGCTAATGTGAACGGCGTCTGCGACGGTCTCAGTCCATCGCTGTTGAACACGACGGCGTGGAGCGACACGGAGACCGAAGTGTCGGTCACGCCGTTGAACGCGGCGTGTATCTGCGAGCACAACGCGATCGTCAGGCTGCTGCTCACGGCTGGTGCCGACGCAAACCTCACGCCGCAGAAAGGACGAACGCCACTGTACGAGGCCAGCCTCCACGGCAACGCCGACATCGTGCAGCTACTGCTAGACGCTGGCGCGGAAACTGACGCCGGCGGCTCCGTGGTTAGTCAAGACACTTGAGAGTACATATTGACTGATTTACTGACGTTTTGCCGCTTGTTTCAAAGGCAGAGGAGACTCCGCTGAAAGCGGCGAGCCGTCGCGGCCATGTCCAAGTCGTCAAGCTCTTGCTCGAGGCTCAAGCAAAAACAGAGGAACAGGCAAAGGGCACCCCAAGTGGGAGGATCTCGATCCCTCATGCACAGGTCGTGCAGTTTCTGCTCGACAATGCGACGCACGAGAGCTCGTCTGCAGTGGTAAGAAAGTCTGCTGTCCTCTCACTCGACCGTCTTCCCCATTTCTAACGTTCTTACTATGACGACTGAGTTTAGTATCAGCAACTTTTACTGCAGAGTGCGTGCGAGCGTGGCCATATCGACGTCGTGCGCGCGATGGTGGCCACGGGCATGGACCTCAATATGCTCTTCAAGGTACAACGAGATAACCAGGACCCCTTCAGCTGAAAAACTCGTATTTTGATCATCTCTGCTGTGTAGGACGGCATGTCCCCACTCGGTGTGGCCAGCAGCAAAGGCCACGCAGAACTCGTCAAGTTGCTGCTCACAGTCCACGTCGATGTGGACCTGAAGGACCGCAGTGGCGAGACTGCGCTTTTCCACGGCGTGCGCGAGGGCCACGCCGAGACGGTCGAGCTGCTGCTCGAGGCCAAGGCCGATCCACAGTGCACGACCAAGGTACTACAGACTCACTACGCTGAGGATTCTTTCCCCACGGTCTCATATTGGTGGTTGTTGGGGTGGTGGTGCACAGGACGGCCGATCGCTCCTGTCTCTGTGCCTAAAAGAGCGCCCCCACGACGCTACCATCCTGGAATTACTGCTGACCGCTGGTGCCGATCCGAATCGCCATTACAAGGTACGCACCATTATACCAAATCCCTGATTTGCTAACGGCTAAGGAACTGACGTGTCGTCTGGGTCTCAGGATCTTGGAACGACGCCGCTGGTCTTCACGAGTCTTCGTCTGCGCACCCATGGCGCTGCAATACGCACGCTTCTCGACGGTGGCGCCACACCGCAACTACTAGGCACGAACCCGGGCGTCTCGATGCTGTCGCCCTTGGCTGCACTCTTTCTTTCGCTCGAGCGAGACGAGCTTCACGACGACAGCGACTACGCACTCTACGAGATGGCACATCTCCTCGCGTCCCATGGCGCCGTGTGGACCGACGACTGCGAGTGGCTGCTGCGCAAGCGACTCGCCCCCATGCAGACGCTCCACACGATCCACGCTTGCTTTGAAGGCTGGCATACGGACACCAACCACGCCAGCCACGCCAGTCCCATGGACGTGCCGCGTGAGGTCATTGCACGCGGAGAACACGCCGTGCGCGCGTACCTCTCGGCCATGAAGGCCTCGGGTGCGGCGGGTATCGTGCTACGCCGCAAGATCTGCGTCGTGGGCCCGAGCTGCTGGGGCAAGACGAGCCTCGTGCGGTCCATTACGAGTCGCGCGCCGTCGCTCGTGCACATGGACGACCGCACGGTCGGCATTGACTTGTTTGCATGGACCTTTAAGGACGACGTCAGGAAAGAGATGCACCAGGTCACGTTCTGGGACTTTGCCGGGCAGGATGAGTACCAGGCCGCGCACTCGCTCTTCTTCTCGCGACGCACACTGTTTCTCGTCTGCGTTGATGTCGCCGCCTACACGGATGCTCTCACGAAGCTAGAAAATAGCGGAGACCGTGAGCATGCGACAATCGAAATGGACGAGTTTGTGGCCACCAATATCACGCGCTGGCTGCGCGTCATCTTTGCGAGACAGCCCGACGTGCAGTTTGTGCTAGTGCTGACCAAGGCCGACGCCGTCCATCACGACGCCCCCGAACTCGAGCGCGTCGAGACGGACGTACGGCAGCGAATTGACAAGGTCCGAGACACTGTCCGCACCGAGATCAAGCGCGTGATCCGGAAACTGAAAGCGGCCGAGAAGCCGCAGGCGACCACGACGACAGAGCTCACGCGGCTTCAAACGCTCAAAGTGAAAGCGTCCAATCTCACACCGACCGACTGTGTGGTCGTGAGCTGCAAGACGAAAAAGGGCGTGCTGAAGGCGCAGCACGATCTGCGGCGCGTCATTTGCGCGTCCAGGCACTTCAGCTTTTGCATGCCCGAGACGTACTCGCGCGTGCTCCGCGCCGTGGTCGCGAGTCGGCCCCCAGCCACCGAAGACGCGGCCGTGCGCGTGCGTGCGACGTTTGTCAAGTTGGATGCCGTCTACGAATCGCTGACCACGCCGAGCGCGTTGCCGTCGCTCACCAAGCAAACGTGTGTCGAGATCCTGCGGATTCTCCACGATCTCGGCGACGTACTGTGGTACGAAGAGCTTCACGCGTCGCCGCTGCTGCGCAAGACGCTCGTGCTGGAACCGCAGCTTCTGATCGAGTTTCTACGCCAGGTCGTCAACCACCACCACGCGCCCGGCCGCATCGGGGATTTACTCACGCACAAGATGCTGCGCACCCTGCCCTTTTGGTCGGCGATCCGCGATGACGAGGCGTTGCTGCTCGCGCTCAAGACTGTGCTCCACCATTTCCAACTAGCGTACCCGACGCGGCGCGCGCCCATGGCCTGGGACTCGGACCTCATCGTGCCGTGCTACTGGCGTCGCGGCCGTGCCAGGGAGCGAGAGCGAGACGCCTTGATCCAGCCACTCGCGCTGAAATACCCCGCTGCTATCGTCTCTTGCCACGTACGGTTCGAGTACGAATTGGGCACGGAGCCGCCCGAGACGCTCTTTGAGCACCTCGCCGTCACGACCTACTCGACGCTGTGCGTTCGCACGGTCGAGAGCCATCGCCGCATCACATTTGGCTCGCACGACGCGGCAGCGTTTGCCTGCCACCTCTGGACGCGGCGCGAGCCGTCCAGCGGCTTGGTCGTGCAGATCGAAGCCGTCGCGTCGGACCGTGGCGACCACAGTGGCTGGCAGATTTTCCAGCACGCGTGCACGGCCATGGAGACGGTGCTGGCCGATTACTCGGGGCTGCTGGTCACGCGGTCGGCACTGAATGGCAGCGGCACGAGCGTGTCTCTGGACGACCTGGTCGCCCATCTCGCGACGCTGTCCTCGCACAAGGAGATCCGCCCGAGCACGCACTGGCTGCCACCCGACTTGACTTGGTACAGCACCAAACCGTGGCTGTCTGCGGTCAGGGCGCTGGACACGGACACGACCTCGAATACCACTACTGCGGCGTGTCTCCCACCTCTGATCCCCAGCGAGATCCAGGTCATTGTCGACCGCATCGACGCCATGGACGCCAAGATGGTGCAGCTCGCGAAAGGCGGCAGCCGCGCCGACTACCCGACGCTCTGGACGCTCGAGTATACGACGACTAGCAGTACGCGTCCAACAAAGGCGCGACGGCTCGTGGTGCGAATCCTCAGCGATGTCTCGGGAAAGTGCTGGCACGAGCCGCTTGAATTGGCGGTCGCGTCGAAATGGCTCACCAAGTACGGTCCCTGGATCCAGCTGGGCATCTCTGTGCTGGCAAATGCTACTGCAGCCGCGCCTCTCGTGGGCAGTGTGCTCGAGGCGACGTTCAATTTGGCGGCCATAGGTTCGTACTCTTGTGTTTTTATTAGGCTTGAAAAAAAAACAACAGGCAAACATCAAAGGCAACAGGCACTAACAGTGAGGTAAATTCCGTCTCACGCAGAACTGGGCAAGACGCTACGCACGGCGAGACCGGTCCACAATCTGATCGCCGTCGCGGACCTCCACACGAATGAAACCATGAACACGAGCCAGCAATCAATGCGAGGTTGTGGGCTATTGCCAGACGAGACCACACAGTTGCTTGTAGAATTGCTCACGACACGGGATCCGAAATTTACGGCGCTCAAGATCTCGGGACTCACCAAGCTCGAGCGCTGCGTGACCTCGAGCGGCGCGTTCGTGTGGGCCCACCGATCCGAGATCAACGCGGCAGCGGCCGGCAGCTTGGTGCGTTGCAACGAACTACCAACGAGACGCTAAAAGTCCGAAACATCCGCGTAAATCATCTATTTTACGTTTACGGCGTAAACGTTCGAAACTGCTTGACAATCTCCATGACTTGGTCGCCGCCAAAGCGGCCTAGTACGCCCCGCGCAGCACTGATCTCGCAGAATGACGCCACGGAATCCACCAAGGGAGACGACGCTGCTTTGGCGTGCACGGGGGCTTTGACCACGAGCGCGTCGTAGGCAGAGGCCACACGCGCGATCGCGAACGGCACTGGCTCAAAGCTGTGGTCGCCGTACAGCACGGGCGTCGTGTGGTCGCCCGTGACGACGATCGAGACCTCGAGACCCTGAAGTTCCTGGCGCGCGCCCGTGATTAACCGTGCAATCATCTCGTCGGCCTTTTCAATAAAGTGAATCTTCACAGAAAAAACACATTAGGATCCTTTAGCAGCCCAAGCCGGTTTTAAGAAGAGAATACCTTTTTCTCAACGTCCTTGTCGTGGCCAGCGTCGTCGACGGCCTTGACGTGGACAAAGCCAAACTCGTACTGCTTGGTCTCGTCGCCCAGCGCTGTAAGGGCAGTCTCGGCCTTGGAAAGCAGATTCGTGTGGTAGTCGCCTGTCGCGCCCGGTGCCTTGAGCAGCTCAATACCCAGAGACATGCCCAGTCCAGCGATGATGCAGGTCGGTGCGATCATGAACGGCCGGAGTCCGTGGACGTCTTGGAACGACTCGACATTGATACGTTCCCCCGGCCCGCGCAAGAGCACGATATTGGCCGGTGGCTTTTGCTCGGTCTCGCGCTGGCGGTTAATGGGATGAGATCTCAGCTGCTGGTGGATCGCGTCGGACACGGCGTTCAACACGCGGCTCGAGTAGGCGGCCTCGCGCGAGTCGTCCAGTGGATGGGACGTCCGGAGCGGCAGGCTAAGAATCCAAAGATGAGCGTTTCCCCCATCACTGATAATTTCTCATGCAATACAAAACGTACTTGTCCTTGAGCGGGTCCGTGCCCGAGATGCGGTCGCACAGATTGGCGCCTTTAAACACAATGCCGCAGCGGTGCTCGGTCGCGTACTTGGTCGCGACCTGGATCTCGGGGAACTCGGGCACGCGCACGCCGTTCAGGAACGCACAGAGATCAATGCCCCACGCCGGGAAATTGCGGTCCACGCGGCGACGCACGACAATCGACTCGCCCTTGTCGTTCTAGTAGATCATGAGATAAGAGAATGAAATGTTAATGTTTTTTTTGGTAAACAGCATTTTGAAGTGATATACTGTATCCAAACGCACCGTTTCGAGCGTGGCAAAGTTGCATTTAAACGCGACGTTGCCCTTGTCCATGTGCAGTCCAGCACCCATGGCCTCGAATGATCCACGACCGCGGTAGTGGCTTTAGCATCGCGAAGAAAACACAGAATACTTCGTCAGGAGATTTCCAACGAGTAGGATGCTTAGAATCCAACAGCCTACATGAATGGATCATAGCCAAAGATGGACATGTGGGCAGTGTCACTCCCGCAGGCAAAGCCCGGCGCCACGGGGTCCAGCAGACCGTTCAGTCCGCCGCCTAATAATTGGACACCAGCCATATTAGACGAGACAGCACTGCGGATCGGATTTGGCTTTTTTAGAACGCACGAGCGATGGCGTCCATGGCCGGCGTGCGCGCCGCCTGGAGCGTCGTGCGGTCGTTCAGTTGCCGCAGCGTCACATCCGATAGACCGTCAATGAGCACGAAGAGCACGGCCTTGCGCCGCGGCAGTGAGGAGGACGAAGAGGTCGCCATCGAGAGTGCGAGGCCGGAAGATCGTCGAAATTATGGACTTCCTCGGTCGCGAGGAAATTGCTTAACAGACCCAGTTTGACCGCAATATTTTCCTTAACAGACCTGAAACTGCCAACCCAAATTTAGCCCATCCCCCTCGTTAAGTACGTTCCCTGTTGGCTCCAGTTTGAACCCTTTCGGCTTCATCTACAACTCCCGCAGTG
>JAADVC010000180.1:0-30337 GCA_023334575.1 Pythium volutum | reverse complement strand
TTCTGCTTGCGTTGACATTGGCGCTCTTTGTAATACTCCCCTCTTCCAGACGATGGGGGAGGGAAGGTACGATTGTCTGGGAGTGAGTGACGAAAGAAGGGATTATCCTAAACCAATACTACGTAGTACGTGGATTCCAACTGTGAGAGAACACCAGTGGCATCAACAGAAGCTCGATGGGTGAACTTCCCATTTTCGTTGCGCACGTGACGGGCCATAGCGCGACAGGCGCTCTGAAATTTCAATTTTAACCAATCAAATATAGGATTCGAGTTCATTGGACATGTCTCATTTTTATGAATTGGTGTTGGTCAACACAAAAAGTCGCGCGAAGGTCCACAATGTAGCCATCTTGAGTGCCTGGGTCTAAATCTAAAAATGGCTGTTCGCACGGCCTTTCGTGCTTAGCAACACGTACCTTTGGAACGCATGCACAGGCGCCTCATCCGGTATTAGTACACGTGCCCTCCATCTCTATGGCGTCGTCGCTGGACTGGCTTCTCACGGCGCTACAAGGTGATGACGTCGACGTCGCGGCCCTCGCGCTGCTGCGGCTGTGGCAGCGTGTGCAGCGCGCCGCCCAATCGGCAAGTCTCGCTGCTCTCGCCTTGGAGGCGTCGGCGCTGCCGAAACGTGCGTGGCGACGGCTTGGACTGTTGCTCTTTGCAAGTGATCCAGTATCAGTGCGTGCGGTTGTGAGCATTGCGTTGGCTGTCGCTGTGCCCGAAGGGCAGCCCATGCAGCGGCGGATCTGGCAATCCGACTGGCGTCAGTTCATCGTCGACAAGCTGATCGACTGCAATACGCGCGCAGCGACCACCAAAGGAGACGCAAATGTTGAGTATCGTGATGGCGATGTGGCGCTGCGGCTGATCATTGTGCTCGGCTCAGTATTCGTTGAGGCTTTGCAGAGCGGGTCGGCAATAGCGAAGGACCAAGCTCGGACCGTCGACGTGTTCGTGGATTTGGCACTGTCTCCTGTCGACGCGGTCGCGTGCGTGGCTCTTCAAATGCTGCACAAGCTGATTCAAGCATCGAGCGATGTGCCACTCGACAGCACCGTGCAGTCGTACTTGGAAGCGTCCAATCTGTTTCCGGACTTGGTGGCGTGGATCCACACGTCGCTGTCTTCGGCAGCATTAACACTTAGAGCAAATACTCAATCCAAACAAGGACGCCGCTACGACCGCCACTGCTTGGTAATAGACTTGCTGATCACTGCAGCAAGTCAGAATGCCGATGTATCGCAGAGAATCGCTCAGCGTCAGTCGGACGCGTTGCTCCATCTTGTGCTGCATGTTGCCGAGAGTGAGTACGAGCAGCGGAACCCAAGTGAGGACCACCAAAAGCTGCAGGCCCGCACACTGGAGCTACTCGCAGTTGTATTACGGTACGACACTGTGCTGTTGCGTGACCTAGCTAGTGCGGTCCGACTGGGGGGCGCGCTCATCACGGTTTCGTGGCTTCTTGGACACACTTCGCCATCCGTACGAAAGGCGGCACATGAGGTGATAAATCACATCATAGGACTCTCGTCGCCTCGGGACGTTACACGAGCGCTGATGGAGCAAGGATGCGTCTTGATCTGCTACACGTTTCTCGCTGACGAAAATATTGACGGAGGAAATGCAGACGGCGCGGCACCGTGTCGGGTGCTGCTAGCGTGGATCGTTCGTCAATTAGAGTCTCAGCAAGACCAGCAGATCGTGCTGTCAATGGCAATATCGCTGAGACGATCCACCAACGCGAAGCTGCAGCGCAACGTCGTGCTATCTCTTTTGCTACTGAGCCACTCAAGTAGCGCCGTCCACGGCGCTCTGTTCTGTGGCTCCGACCACCCGCGCTTTCTCCATGAAATTATGCGCGACTTGGTTCGTTCGACTGACGACGGTGGTACGAGCCTCGCGACGGCGCTGATCTCAGCCGCTTTGCTTCTCAGCGACAAGAGCTCCACACTCAAACTGGAGGCCACAGTTCCGTCTATTAGATCATTGTCGCTGCACAACGCCCTCGACCAGTCCGCAGAAGCCACAGTCTGTGGACCGACGGACGGCGCGATCGTCTGTGCGTCTGGCGAACGCGTCGTCGTGGATCCCGTCCTGATCATGGGCCACTGCAAAGTGTTTGCACGTGAACTACAACGACTCCGAGCGTCGACGACGTCGCCACCGTCGCTCGCGTTGGTCACTTTCGATCTCTCCGACCACGAAGCGGAGACCGTGCGATGGCTGGTTCGCACTCTACCAATGGCTCCTCCGCACGCCGCTCGTGAACTCCAGCAACTGGACGATCCACGGCTCGTTGCACGGCTGCTGCGGCTCGCCAAGATCGTCGACTGCACCAAGTGCTGGCACGCGGCGTCGCTCGCGATCACCCACACTCTGGATGCGACCAACTGGCGCGCTGCGTTGGATTTGGCGCTGGATCTGCGCCACCCAGCGTTGCTATTGCGTGCCCTTCGAGCAGTGCTCGCCGCGTTGGCGTTTGGGACTTTGAGTATCCACACCAACCCACCCTCAGAGGTCTCAACACACTCTCAGGACCTCAAAGACGCGTCGCTGCTCGCGTGGCGAGAGCTACTGGCATTGATACATTGATATTACTGCGGTACTACTGTATAATTGCATCTTCGGAATGATCAAAGTGCGAACGAGAGAACACGAAGCAAAACGAAAGACTCTTTGGGGTGGGATTCCATCTCTAGCGTATAGACGACGAGGTGTTTTGCGGAACTAATGAAAGCAGAGTCTCCGGGAAACAGCTACGTTCGACCTACTAGTATTTGAGGCGTGTTTTGTCCTACTTTTTCAACGAGTCGATCTCAATGCCGCCGAGGCGTCCGGACGCGTAGCCACCGGCGCGGTTCTGCGTGTTCGCGAGCGCGTACTCGCTTGTGGCCGCGAGCCCGGCTTCGCTCTCGACCTGGTCGTCCTCGGCGAGTTCTTCACGGAGCCATTGCTCGACCACGCGGTACATGGGGATTGTCGAGCCGTCCGCGAGCGTCGAGCACGCTTGCGTCGTGCCATAGTAGCCAATGGACCCGCGCTTGACGTACACGACATGGGACGCCCAGATGTCCGTGCCATCGAAAATGTGGGTCGCGAGCAGCACGGTCGCGCCGCGGGTCTCGGTCTCTTCCTTGAGAAACGCCAGCACGTTTTCGCGCGAGATAATGTCGAGCATGCCCAGCACTTCGTCGAGCACAATGAGCTGCGACGGGCGAATGAGCGCGAGAAAGAGCTGCACACGGCGGCGCTGGCCGTCCGAGAGACGGTGGAGCCGCCACTTGGGATCAATGCGCAGCACACGCAGCAAGTGGTCGCGCCGCTCGGGGTACGTCTTTTGCAGTTGCACCATCATGTCGTCGATCGCAATGTCGGCCGAGTACGCCATGGCGTGGGACGCAAACGCCACGGCGCGGTGGCCCCAGTCGGCGCTTACAAACGTGCGCAACATGTTGAGCGTCGTGTCGCGGAAGCTGTCGCGGCCAAAGACCATGGACGTGTCGTCCCGCGTGAGGTGCTTACCGGCAATCACACCGAGCAGCGTGCTCTTGCCGGCGCCGTTGCCGCCCACGATGAGCACGCGCTGGCCCGGCGCGAGCGTGAGATTGACGTTCTTAAGCACGCGGTCGTCGACCTTGCCGCTATGCGGGTCGTTTTGCAGTTGGTTGAGCAAGTATCCGCCCACAGAGACCTTGGCGAACGCAAAGTCGAGTCCTGTGAGCTGCACGGGCGGACCGCGCAGCGCCACGCCATTGACGACGGCGGCATCCGCAGACGACGACGACGCGGAACCGGAAACGGAGGACGCGGAGGCCATGGTGGGGCACGTGAAGAGCGAGAGAGACGAGGAGATTGCGCGCGGGAATGCAAATGCAAGAATGAGCAAAGTGAACAGAATCGATGTGTGACGACACGCACGCAACGAGCCGACCACGGAGGAGCACCGACGAACGTCACTTGGCTTCTTTTTGTAGTGATTTTGATTGATGGCGCCAGCAGAAACTACAATTCAAAATTGAATTGAGCTGGCATCGCTTTGGGATCAGTGTACCCATATCATGTTGGGAAGGGTGAGCTGCAACGTCTGGATATTCTTGGCAGTGGGTGGGGCCACCAGCAATAGTTCTGATCCGACTTGGGAGCAAGCCACACAAGAGAGAACCAGTACCAGTAGGCATTTGCTCAAGGGTCCCCCCCCAGTAAAATGTCGCTGCCCAAGGTCCGCGCGACCAGCCGCACCAAGGACGAGGCCAAGCCTTTGCGCGCCATCGCATACCGTGATGCGCTCGAGACACTGCGCCACGACCGCGACATGGCGCGCGCGCTCGTGGGCGTACCGCTGCCCGTGCTTTTCTTCTGTCTCTTTGTCGCGATGCTCTCTCGCCACATCCCGACCAGCGAACTGTACGAGCAGTCGTACTCGGTCTCGTCCGTGCTCGACAGCTCGGGCACGGACGCGCTCACGGCGGCCACGACCATGAAATTCCAAAACATTGGCGAGATCAGCGACGTCTTTGACTGGCTCACCGACACGTTCGTGCCCAGTGTGTTTGTCACGCAAGACTACAATGGCAGGCTGCTCGCAAAAGACCAGTGGGGACGCATCGCCCACTTCAACAAGGTACTGGGTGCCGTGACCTTTAAAGTCACGCGCGCGCCGATCCACCGCTGCCAGGCCGTCGAATTTCTCGTGGATCTGTACCCCAACTGCTACGACGCCGCCAACACGACGTCGTCCACGTTTCTCATCAGCTTTGACACGAACGCGACCGAGGCCACGGCCATTGTGAGCCAGATCAAGGCCCACGGCACGTGGCTCGACTTTGCCACGCAACAACTGCTCATCACGGTCGTCGCGTACAATGGCGAAGTGCAGGGGTACACGGTAACCAAGCTGCAGCTCGATTTCCACCAGGGCGGATACATTGAGACGTCGTCGACGACCACACCGACGATCTCGGACCCGTACAAGTCCCGCGCAGCCATCGTGCTGGACGTGCTGGTTGGCGTCTGCCTCCTTCTGTCGGTGTCGCGTCCGCTCGTGGACTTTCTCACCGCGCTTCGCTCGCCACGCACGTGGAAAGCCAAGCTGCGCGAGTGCGACTATGGCGCGTTCGTCGTGAGCCTCGTGGCCTGCGCGTTCACGTGCGCCTTCTACGGCATCTGGATCTCCATGATTCGGCTCATGTACGCCCACGAGTTTCGCGACAACCTCGCGCGGCTCGTCGTGTCGGGCAAACAGTTTGACGACAGTTCGAACGAACGCGAGGGCCTCATTGCCGTCACCAATGCGCTCGAGCGCGTCGCCGCGCGCACGACGGCACTCCGCCTCGTCGCGACTGCGACTGTGTTTGCACTGGGCACGGACATTTTGATGCAGTTTCGCTTCCACCCGCGGCTCAACATTCTCACGCGCACAGTCGCGAACGCGCTCCACCAGTTTGGCGGCTTTTCCATCGTGTTTCTCGTCATCTTCATGACGTTTGCCGTCTCGGGCGCCGTGCTCTTTGGCGACCGCGTCGAGGGCTTTGCGTCGCTCGCGCACGCCATGGAGTCGTGCGTCAACATGCTCTTTGGGAATTTTGACTATGCGACCATCCAGCACGTGGACGCGCCCGTGGGTATGCTCTACTACTGGGCCTACATGGTCGTCGTGGCGCTCGTGCTGCTCAACATGATGCTCGCGATCGTCTTGGACTCGTACGCCGACACGAGTCGCGAGGCCGCGCGTAGCACCAACAGCGTCTCGCTGCGTCGCACGTTCTGGAACGCCGTCTACGATCGCCAGCTCCGCGTCACGCGGTTTCGCTACGCGCGCTCGGTTCGCATGGCGCAGTACGCCACGCGTGGCGACGTTGTGTTCCGAGGACGCATCATTCCCGACGTCCTGGAGCGCGCGTTAGTCGAGACGGCGTGTGGTGGTCCACACACTACAGAGGCCACTGTAGTAAGTGAGACGACCGTCGTGGAGCTCTTCCCCGAGGTTAAGATCACGCTGCAGGAAGCGCGCGCGACGATCGCGTTTCTCGTGGCGGGCAGTCGAGCGAGCCGTGACGATCCCACTGACGACCAAGCGAAGGTAGCCACGTCTCTACCAGTCCAAGACGAGACGCGAGACCCCACGGTCGCCGCCAAGGCAATGGCAACTTTGGTCCACGAAACCGACGGTATGGACACGAGTGCCTCCCCTGTGCTGGCGCGCATGGCGGCGCTGGAGCGCAAGCTCGATCTGTTGCTGCTTCATCATAACTACGCTACGACGACATAGATTTTATGACCATTCACTCCTCTCGTCGCTGCTCCTCTGTGTGGTACTTGGAGCGTGCGTCCAGCAGTCCCTTGAATTTCAGGTAGAGCCGTGAAATGCGGCGCTTTTCGGTGTGCTCTGGATCGGCAAACGCCGACCCAAAGCCCTTGCGCACGGCTGGAGACGCCACAGCGGCCGCAGTCGTCGTGGTCGTGGTCTCGTGCTGTGGATCCATTGGGTCGTGGGGGCGGTGCGACAGCTTCTTGCTGATCACCGAGGCGCGGAACGCCGCGCGCTGGAGCGTGCTGCGCGCGAGGTCTCGCTTGCGCCGCGCCGTGTGCGTGGGCAGCTCTTGCGCGACAAAGACCTGGACCTTTTCAATATGCAAAAACGCCGTCGCCGCGGACTGGAGCCGCACAAAGCGGCCTCGGCAATTGGGCGGCGCGAGCCACGTGATGGGCTGCACGGGCTTGTGCTGGGCGCAGTACGAACTCACGGCGCTCGCGAGCACGTCGTCCACGTCGCGGCCGACGCCCGTTTTCATGGACACGGAGAGATGCAGTGGGTACAGACCTACGTTGAGATGGGGCCGCAGCGCGCCATCACTCTGTACTACGACCATCATGCCCCTGGCCGTGGCCGTCGTATTGGTACCCTGTCCGCCAACAGCATCGTAGTCGTGGAGTGTGTCTTCGCGGAGCCAGACCTTGACGCTGTGGACGACGTGGTAGTTGCCCAAGTCGACTTCCCACCACGGCTGCGACTCCGTCTTGGTGTGGGCCGTGCGCACGGCGTCGCGCTGCACGGCGTAGTGGGCCGCGAGCCCAAAGTTGGTCGACGACTGCCGCGCGCGCTGGTCCACGGCCACGTCCAGCAGCAGCTCTTTCCCAGAAGACAGAGGACGTTGCACATAGAGTTGCTGGATGCGGCGCTGGATCAATACGCCCACGTCGTCGTCGACGACCACTACTGATGGTGCCTTTCTATCGTTCTCTCGCGTCTCGAGGTCGTCTTCAAACGTGAGAATGTCGTGGCACAGCACGCAGACGCTCGCGCGCGCGTACAGCGCCGACGCGGCCGAGTACTTTTTCGCGTCGTGGCTCAGCACCATGCCCCACTTGCGTCGCAAATCGAAAATGCGCTTCATGACGACGACGCCCGGGAGATTGTGGCGCGTAAAGCGGCGCGCGCAAAGTGCACACGGCGTGCGCACGGGCACCCACGTGAGCGTCTTGTGAGTGCCGCCGCGGGTGGGAAGCGGCTTCTTGCTCGAGAGGGACGAAGGCGACGAGGACGGACGAGGCTTGAGGAGAGAGGATGGCGACCCGCCATTGTCTTCCTCCTCTAGAATCATGGGGACCGCATGGCGTCGGCGTCGGTCAAGTGTGGATCCTGCCGTCAGCGGACGCGGCGGTCGTGCTGTGAATGCCAACGCCAACGACGACGACGGAGCGGGAGACGGCAGCGGCTCAAAGTGGAGCACCTTGTCGCCGACGCGCATGGTGACCCAGTCAGTGCTCGGCCTCGAGTGGCTGTGGGCGAGTCCCCTTTGCGTGTGCGTCGAGCCAGCCGACGATGGGCGTGAAGGCAGCGGCTTGTCGTTGCCTTGGTAGATGCCTACTGCTACCGCTGTCGTCGTCGCAGTGGATGGCGTGTCATCGCTTCCCACATTCTCCTCTTGGACGGCTCGTGTTGAGCAGGCAGAGAGCGACGGCGCCTCGGCATTGGCTCGTTCGAGTGCGCATTGCACGTTGCGCTGGATCGCGTCCACTGTGAGTGCGTTGTCGTCGTCGTTCTCGACGTCTTCACCCTCCCCAAGCGATTCGTGTTCGTCCTCAAAGAGCGCATCCAACGCTGGGATTCGCTCTAGCGCATCATAGAGTTCGCGCGGCAGCGGCGGCAGCGTCCAGAGCGGACCGCATTTGCGGTGGCACAGCGTCAGCAGCGTCTCTCTGGCGTCCAGCAGCTCGCTCAGCTGCGCCGTGTGGCTCTGCTGGAGCTCTTGTGCGAGCCGCGTAAAGGCGGCGCCGCTGGGGCGGTCGAGAGGATGCGGATCGTGGTGACGACACGCCGGCAGAGACGGGAGCTTGTCGCCGCGGTGGACCAGCTCATTAAAGTGGATCGCAATCTCTGTTGTATACAGTACAGGCATTTCGTGCAAGTCAGTCTCTCGTAGTAGAATAGACAAGACTCAAGCGAATCCGCACCAGGATAAAAGTCGAGCTGCAGAATCGTTTGCTCGTAGCTGTAGAAAATGGCGCGCCAGCGGACGGCGTAGCTCTGGACCACCCACGCGAGCTGCCGCGAGAAGCTACAACCAAAGCCCACTGTATCAGATACTGTGCGGAGCTGTTCAATCCACTACAAACTTCAGTCCAGCACCTCGAGTCGTCCAGCACAGCAGCGACGCCGCACGCCTCCAGTGCGACCGTGTGGGCGTATCGCGCACACACGGCCGCGTTTCGCGCGAGCCGCTCGGCCGTCTCGTCCAGCAGAATCAACTAGCCACGTGTCAGACAAGAGGGATATATACCGAACAGCGATCGATGCGTACGTACACAACGGAGCCGCGTGGCCGCGCGGTGCATTTGCGCGACGCGCGCCAGCACAATGCACTGCGTCGACAGACTCGTGAAAAACTGGACGAGCGTCGCGAGCTGCGGGTCGCTTGTGCGCCACGCCGACGACGCGTTAGAAAGTGTCGCGCTGGCCACGCTGGCGGCCTGCGTGAACGCACGCGTGCTGCGGCGCCACGACGCCTCGGCCGCGGCCGTGACCGGTTCGCTCTGCAGCGCGAGCCCTTGGTCCACGAGCGTCTCGGCGTGGAGCGCGTGCAGTTGGCCGCGCAGCACGAGCGTGAGCACCACGTCCACGGGCACAGCGAACGCCAGGCGGTGCTCTTTGCCCACGAGCCGCTCGCGGCGGAGATCCGTGGCGCCAACGCCAAAGAAGAGCGGCTCGTACGGCTCCTCCGAGACCGTCGAACGGAGACCGCTCGTGTTGAGGAACCGCAGCAGCGCGACGACGTGGCGCGCGTACTGGTGCGTGAGTGCGAGCAGCTCCGTGTACTGCGTCGCTGCGTTCGTCGCGGACATGCGTCGAGGCTGCGTGGGCGACGGCGTCTCTTGCAGCTTGAGTCGCAACTGCGTACGCAGCCGCACGAACGCGTCGCTCGCAAAGAACGTCGTGCTCACGGCGTCGCAGGCGTCGCTCGCGGCCGCCGGCAGCGCAAAGAGCGGGAACGCGCCGCACCAGACGCGAAGCGGCAGTCGTCGCAGCGGTGGTGTCGACGCCATGAGGGGTGGTCGGCTGGAGAGAGAGAGAGAGAGAGAGAGAGACTCGAGAGAGGAGGCCACGCCTGCGTGCCATACTTAGCGGCGGTCGGTTGCCGGTGCAGCCGTTTCTCAACCCGTGAAAGGGCGTTATATGTGGCGGGTCTCCGCCCCCTATCTGCCGTCCGAAATGCCGCCGCCGCCGTCGCCACCGACAATCGCGTCCTCCATGGCGGTCGCCAGCGGCACCCACAATGGCAATACACGCCACAGCAACTCGGCGCTCGCGTGGACGCCCGCGACGACCGCAACTCCACGCCGCACGACCGTCGCGCTCGACGGCGCGACACGTGCGGCTTCCCTAGTGACGACAGCGGCGGATGCAGTCGGCGTCGCGATCTACGACAAGCAGCTCCTGTGGAAGCAGCACGGGCAAAAGAAAGTGGACCACCTCACGCTTGAACGGCTCAGCCACGAAGACCACGAGTGCACGTTTGCACCCAAGGTAAGCAAGGCCGCGTACTCCCCCTCCAACCGCCAACGTCCCTGACTCTGACTGCTCCATGGTCTAGATCAACCGCTCGTCCTCCGATACACGCAAGGCCGCCGTGTACACGGCGGTACTGTCGTCGTCAAGTGTAGCCATCGCGTCTGCAGACGTCGTGCGAGCCTTTACGGGGGCGGCCTCACCGCAGAGCCTTGGGGGCTGCGACGGCGGTCGGTCCGACTGCTCGTCGTCCCAGTACTCGGCGTCGTTGCTGCGCTCGATCGACTCGGCGGATCTGCGACGCGACCAGGCCCTGAACCAGGACGAGTGTCCCGACAACGACGACGACGACGGCACGCCGCTCCACCCGACCGAGTCCCAAGAGAGTTCGATTCTACTGCATCTCGCTCGCCAAGAACGCGCCCGCGACGACGCGCAGCGCGCGCAGCACAGGTGCGTTCTCACCAGCATGAGCAGAGGAGAAGGGGAGGGATTAACCACCACTGGGCAGACTCTCGTCGACGCAGCCGCGCAAAGACTTTACGAGGGTCACGGCCGCGCAGCCGTTTGAACTCAGCGTCACGAACCGCGTACGTTGGACGTAAGGGTGCTATGAAGAGGTTCCGTCGCCACTCATTGTATTTGGTATGACCACTAGAAACCGCGACGCTCGACGTCGGCGTCCCCCACGCGACGCGCAGCACGGCCGCGGGCGCGCACAGGCATCGCCGCCACCTCCATCGCGAGTGCAAAAGCCACTCATGCAGCCAGTAACCACAATAGCAATGGAGGCAGTTCGAATGCCATCGGCCCTCCGCAGCCACTGGTCAAGCGACGATCCCACGGCGCACAAGACGACGCCGGCGGCGGTGCGTTCGCGAACGGTGCGCCAAATCTGCCAGCAGAATCCGATACCGACGCGACACTGAACCTCACGGATGCACGGACCGTGCAATGGCAACAGTACGTCCACCATTCGAGTATTCTTCATACTGGCAAACAGCTTCTCATGGTCGTTTTCCATCTGCAGAGAGCGAGACACGCTGCTGACCATCATCGACACGCAGCGACGCGAACTTGAACGACGCGAGCGAGCGCAGGACGAAGCCGCGCGGCTCGCCGAGACCTTTGCGGCCGCCGTAGAGGGCTTTGCACAGCGACTAGAGGTGGTCGAGCGCACGACGTCGAGTGAGCTGAGCGAGATGAAGCAGCTGCTCGCGAGGCAAGCGGCCGCGACAGACCTGCTGCTGCACGCGCTCGGTCTCTCCAGTAGTAATAGCGTATCCGCATCTGCGGCACCACCTCTAGTTGTAGTGTCGCCTCCTCTTCCGCCATCGCCATCGTCGTCGTCGTCGTCGTCCACAGCAGCGTTGCGAAGAGAGACCAAATGAGAAAAAGATACCCCCACACACTACGCCACACTACTGTAGAACTCGTCTCTCTACTTGGACCGTGTGTGTAAACTGTGTGACTACCACCACGCTCATCCGGCCGCTAGTTGGAAAAGCGGCGCGACGACCAGCGCCTCCCACTGCAGCGCCACCCACAGCGACGACATGGCGAGCGACGACAGCGTCGCCGTCTCGCCAAAGTCGACGGCGCCGGCACACTCGACGCGCACGCCCGACGTTGTGTGGCGCCGCTCCATCTCGCCTTCGCTGCTGCTCCCGCCGCTCGAGCTGCTGCCGTACCCACTGCTGCCACCGCCGCTTCCGTACCCACTGCTACCACCGCCACGGCTGCTGCCACGCCCCGCGTCAAAGCGGAACCATCCGAGCACGTTCGCAAAGAGCACGTCGCGGCCGTGGACGTCGGGCTCGAGCGCGCTGGGACTGGTCGCCCACGGATTGAACGACCGCACGCAAATGATGAACCCGCGCGGTGTGCGCATGCGGCAGAGCACGTACACGCAGCGAAAGACCTGCCGGCCGTCGGGGCTCACGGCGTCGTGGATCGCGATCTCGAGATCTTCGTTCACGCGCTGCAGCGTCTGGCCGCGCGCGACCGTGCTGAATTTGCGTAGAATGTGCTCTGGGTCCGAGAGCCACTGCCACGTTTTGGCCGTGAGATCGTAGACTGTGGACGCGTCAAACTGCTTGCGCAACTGAAACTTGACGCTCGTGCCGTCGACGAGCCGCTGGTCGTCCCAGCCCATGAACGGCACGCCCGAGCTCACGACGCGGCCGCTGAGTCGGAATGCGCGCAGTTTGTTGTACGTGTCGTCCATGACGTCGCAGAGTGCGTCGTTCGAGAGCACGGGCACGAGCGCCACGGACGGCAACAGCGCCGACCGCGGCGACACGATGCGCGACTCGTCGTTGTCACTGCCACTGTCGCCAGCATCGCTCGAGAGATCGTCGTCGTCGTCCGCATTCTCCACGGAGGCAGCACTGGCGTCGTCCACGAGCACGACGCGTGGATACCGCCGCTGGCGCATGGGCTGGATCTCCTCGTCGGAATCCACGGGGAATACGCGCATTATGTAGTCAGTTTAAAGCGACAAACGTGCGCTTTCAAGCAGTCTTGGTGTGGTTATATGACGACAAGGTCGCTTGCGTGTGGATGCGTGATGGCTGCGGCAGAGGACCGGCGTCAGCACTGGCGGACCGTGGGCTGTGCAATGCGATGTGATGCGATATGATGCGAACTGGCTTTGGGTGTTGGGGTTCAGTCCATGGTGTAATGCAATAAGCCGCCGTAATCGATCAGACCATCACTCTGCTGAGCTGCTCAGCAGAGGGCACTGACTATGCACTCTAGGGACCCTACCCTGATATTGGAGATACTCTTTTGATGACAGAAGTGACGAAGATCACGAGCCCCCCGTGATAGTGACCTTTAAATGTACTGGATTAAATGAAAACGAATGGCTATGCCTCTGCTGTGAGCAAGTGCGACGCGACGCACGCCGACTCCCACCGCACGGCCGTCGAGAGGAACGCGACAAAGAGATCGCTGAGTGGCCGCCGTCGCAGCATTGGCATGTAGTTGTTGTAGATGATCTCGCAGCTCTTGGTCCCGTCGCTGCGCGTTAAGTCGCGAAAATGGATCCTGTTCGCACGTCATATATCTCAAGTCAAGATCTCATCATGACGAGCTGCTCGTAAAAAAAAAACGTACCACGTAAAGATACCTGTCCAGTGGTCGGGCGGCTCGAGTTCCGTCTGCAGCGACGGCACGGACCGCATGCACAGCGTCACGCCGTCGGCTGTACGCACGCGGAAGAGCAGAAATACGACGTGGCCGCGGTGCTCGCCCTTGCTCTTGCAGCCTTTGCGAATGTTGCTGCGGTGTATCACGACAATGTCGTCGCTCGGACGGTCGATCACGCGCAGCTGCACGTCAATGCCCTGTGAGCCAAACGACTGTCTCAAGCGAGCCTCACTCGAGAAAACGTTCCACGACTCGAGCAGAATCGGCTCGGCATCGCGGCCTTCGAAGCTCTTGGTCAGTGAAAACACGACGCGTGCCTCGTTGACACTGCAGCGAGTCGACCAGCCCAGGCAATGGCTGCTCAGCGGGTCAAACGTCGTCGCGGCTTCGACAGCTTGTAGCTCATCGTACGCGCCACGCATGAGGCGAGCGTACTCATCTGCAGGATGGTATTGGAACGCGAGCTCGCCGCCCTCGGGGAGAGGCGCCGTCTCCGGATCCGACCATGTCCGCAAGGCGCTGAACGCGACCGACTGGATCGATATGGCCACCAATTGCTTGCCGCGCAAAGAACGCTGGAGCTCTTTTTGCTGTTCTTCCAATTCGCTTTCGCGGAGCTTGAGCTCGATGAACCGCTCGCGGAGCCGCTGCATCTGGTCGCTAAACTTGAGCTCACTCGAACTGGCGTCGTCGTCGCCGTCGGGATCATCCAGCAGCATTGTGATGTCGCAATCAAGGGATTTCGCGGGCGTGGATGCCGTCGAGACGCGTTTGCGCACAGCGTGGCCCTGCATGAGACCAGCAAACTTGGTCTCTAGTGCGCGCACTTCGTCCCGCATGCCGCGCAGCGACTCCTGTCGTCGGCGCCGCGAGAGCCGCTCGATCTCGGTGCGTCGTATACGCTTCGCCGCGGCGTCCAGTTCCACGCCCATCTCATCGGGATTCGAGACCACCGCAAGCGGGTCCGTTTCTGACCTGACGTCCTCCGACTGAAGGGATGGGCTGCCGCTACTGCTGGCCGTGGTTGTACTCGTACCGGTATTAATGGAGATGGCATCTGGCTTCAGAAAGACTTGGTCTGGCGTCGTGGGCGGCATTGACGTTTGCAGGAGGACCTCCAGCTCCTCTGGCGTCCAGAGCCCGCCGCTCTCGCTTCTCGCTGGTCGCGCCGCTGCTCGTGCCATTGGCGTTGGAAGCACGTCGTTCGGAGACTCGGAGTGAGAGAGAGAGAGAGAATCGCGCCCCTCGGTGACCCAGACGGCGTGTGGCCAGAATGATGGTCACTCTCCTGCTGATCAGCTCCCCGAAAAATTTCATTGACCCACAATTTTGCAATGTGATATTCCATTATATCAGTACATTATATTTAATTTGATTCAGCAACAAGTTAATTAGATGACGCCACAAGAACCATCGGCGCAATCGCGGCGTTTTCCCAGCGCACGACGGTCGCGAACGACCCGAGAAGAAAGCGCTCGACCGTGTCAAAGAGCTTACCACGGATCGCGCCGCCAAACACGACCTCGCACGCAGTCGAGTCGCCCGTGGTCTCGTCTCGAGTGTATCGGAAATGGACCCTATCCAATTCTTCATACCATGAGTGTGGGCGATTATCAGAAGTATGTACCCCAACCACGTACCAGTTGAAGATGTTGACCCACACGTCCGTGTCTTCGAGTGCGCCCTGGATGCAGGGCGCTGGGATCGTGCGGAAGCAGATCGTAAAACCGTCGTCCGTGCGCAGCCGAAAGAGCAGATAGACCGTGTGCCAGACCTTAGTCAGGTGCGCGTACCGAGACTGGCGGTGCAAGACGACCACGTCGTCGTTGGGCTGCTGCAGCACGCGGAGCTTGACGTGGGCATTGTTGAACGCAAGCGCGCGGCGCAGCAGCTCTTCCTGCGAAAAGATATCCCAGGTCGCGAGCATCACTTGCTCGGGGTCGCGGCCCGGGAACCGCTTAGTAAAACTGAAAAACATGTCGACGTCCGCGTCCACGCGGCGCCGGTCGACCCAGCCCATGAACGCGTGGCCTGACGACACGACGTCGGTGCGCGTGTCGTAGGCCGTGATGGCCTCGAAGCTCTCGCGCATGATGCAGAACAGCTCGTCGCGCGGCAGCGGCTCGTACGTGCGCTGCTCGAGCACGTGGCGCCACGAGAGCTCTTCCCAGTCGTCGGCAAACGCCGCCGAGAGCGACTGCACCGACTGCGCGAGCAGCTGCCGCGCCCGCAGCATGCACCGCAGGTCGTGCTTGTCGCTCTTGAGCCGCTCGGCGTCGATCGAGAGCTCCACAAACTGCTGCCGCAGTGCCTCCAATTCGTATGCCGCCTCGTTCAGCTGCGTTACTGGGGACACGTGGTCGGCGTCGCGCGCAGCGACGAGCATGGCGCTCATCTCGCGCTCGAGCTGCTCGACTTGTGCCCGCATGTCGCGCAGCGTCGCCTGCCGCCGCCGTCGCGAGAGCTTTTCGATCTCGCTGCGGCGCAAGCGCTTCGGGTCGAGCGCGCGCGCCGCGTCCGTACTGTGGCCATTGTCGTCACTCGATCTGTGCAGACTCGGCGGCGACGCGATGCGAGCACACTGCGCATCGTCGGGCGTCGTGGTCTCGAGCAGCAGCGCCAGCTCGTCGGGCGTGAGCTGCAGCTGCGGATCGGCGACAACCGGTGGCGGGGCGATCACTCCTGCTGCTGATGCGGGTGGCGGTGCCTCCATTCCTACGTACTATTGTTGAGAAGGGCAAATGGGAAGAGGAATGGAGACGAAGGATGATGTCGGTGGTGGTCTCTGGTCCGCAATCACTCTGATGAGATGATGGTATCACGGTATCAGACTCAGAGGCCGTTTCACAGGGCGTCAACAGGTTCCATCCGTGTGTCATTTTCAACGGCTTTGGTTGGATTGGGTTGATATCAGTTGACTGCCATTCTCTCTCTCTCTTTCTATTCTATCATTATTCACCTCGCCAGCGCTCGTGTGTTTCCATTGAAGCGGGATGCGAGCGTCGGTGAGCGCATCGCGAGTGGCTGCAGCGAGTCCTTTGGCAACTGCGTTGGCGAGTGCGCGGTCGGGTGCTTGAAACCCGGCAGCGTGAGAACGGACGTGGCGCCATGATGCATCAAACACGCCACCATCTCGCTGTGGCCAGCAGCCTGTGCGAGGCCCAGGGGTGTGGCTCCATTCTGCCAATCATAAACTGTATGAGGAATGCGTCACTTCTAGACCAACCTCCAGCGCACGCACCTCATCCCGGTCATCGACGGCGACGCCCTGCCGCAAAAAGAACTCGGCAAACGCCACGCGGTTGCGGCGCGCGCACTCGTGCAGCATGTGACAGTGCGCACTGTCCTTGATGACTGTCATGAGCCGTGGCAGCCGCGTGAGCCGCTCGAACCAGACGGCGTCGTTGGCGCGGATCGCGCTCAGCACGAGCAGCACGACGACCGTGTCGTCCGAGTCTTCAAAGTAGTTCATCTGGGGGAAGTGGATCTTGCTGTAGGCGAAGCGGCAAATGTGAAAGTGACGCCACAGGAGACGCGACTGCTTTTCTGCTGTGAGCGGTCCGGTCCGTCAACCCACTATTGCAAAGCGGCGAGCCTTCTTGGTCCACCCACCCACCCACCAACCGCTGCGAGACACGCCGCGCCACTCTGGATTCGACTTCTCACTGGGTTAATGAGTTGGAACATTCGTCGACTTTTCAACTGACTGTCTACTGTAAGAAGGGCAAGCCATCTCATCCAAAAAAACGACTTGAGGAAAACAAAGTGATAAACGGATGAGTTGTGAATCTCGTGGCTCAAGGCGATTTGTGAGCAACTGCAGATACCAAAACCCATTATCGTTTATATACACGGTACTGTATTACCCACGCACGCTGGAGCCACCCCCTCTGTGGGCCCTCCTGTATGTTTGTACAGTGCATGCTACTGGGCAACCTTACTCTCGGTCGCTGGCAAGATGAAGAGCGGCGCGACGCACACCGTCTCCCATCGCACGACCGCGAGCGCCGACTCGATGAGCCAGTGGAGCGCAAAGCTGCGCACGCCGCTCTGGAGCTTACCGCCAAATGTGACCTCGCACCCGCTTTCGTCTGCGTGGTCGTCGGCGTCCTCGAGATGCGTGAACGTGATCCAGTGGAACATGTCGACCCACGACTCGTCGTCACCCAGCGAGCGCTGGACCTCGGGTGCGTCAATGCTTTTGAAGCAAATCACATAGCCGTTGTCGGTCTGGATGCGGAACATGACGTAGACCGTGTGGAAGGTCTTGTGCGGCATGCCCTCGTACTGCGTCTGCCGCCGCACGACGCGGATGCTGTCGTTGAGCTCTTGCAGCACGTGGATCTGGAGCGACGTCGACGAGTTCACGACCGTCTTTTGGTAAAACCCTTCGTCGCAAAACATCTTCCAGCTTGTCTCCATCAAGTCCAGAGCTCGGCGCCCTGGAAAGAACTTCGTAAAGCGGTGGATCATGGTCGACGTCGACTCGATGAGCTTGCGTTTGTCTCGCCAGCCCATGAACTGGCCACCGGTCGACTGCCACGGCCCGCCGCCTTCGAAGGTCGCGGCGATCTCGCAGCTTTCTTTCATCACGGCGACGGCATCGTCCATGGACAGCGCGTCCACCCACGTCGTCAGTGCGCGCTCCCACGTGACCATGTCTTCTTCTATGAACGTCTCGGACATTTCGTGGAGTGAGATTGCGAGCAGCGCGTGCTCGTGGAGCAAGTCCTGCAGACGACTCTGCTCTTCGCGGAGCCGGCGGACCTCGCCTACTGCTCGCAGGTACTGATCCTTTCGCGCGGCGACACCGCCAACGGCTGGCTGCGTCACTCGACTTTCGTGGCGGAATATCAGTTTTGCCTGCTGACGCTCCAGTCGCGCGACCTCTTGCCGCATGTTTCCATATTGGCCCTGTAATATTTTACGCCGTGAGTCGCTGCAGTGTATCCTCGCCATAAACTACACTAAGCACGACGTACACTGCGGCGCTGTCTTGACAGGCGCTCGATCTCGGAGCGGCGCGCGCGCTTGGCCTCGCGCGCCTTCTCTGTTGGGCCCTTGGGGACGCCAATGCCGCGCACAATCTGCACGGCCGCGAGCGGCGGCGCCACCATGGGGAGCGTGGTCTTGCCGGTCGTGGCGCTTCCCACAACGCCATACCCGCCACCAAACGCCAGGCCGCTGCCCACACCCGCGGTCCCTAACTCCATCGTGCCTGTCGGTCGTCGTTCTCGTAGCGTCATCAGTTTTGGTTCGGGGTGAGAAATCGCGCGCTGTGTGTCGTCGTTCTTTCGCTCGGCCGCATAACTGATCCACTGACCATCAAGAGTGATGGTTCCTACTTTTCTCGAGAGACGAAAAGAACAGAGGGGTTGGCGTTTCCACCTAACTGTAAATACGGCACCCTGCCACTAGATACGTTTATTCCCATAAACAAATGTCCGTAATCAGCTGGCCGTGAGGAACAGGGGCGCGACGCACGCGCTCTCCCAGCGAATGACCGTCATGATGAGCTCGATCATCCAGTGCATCGCAAACTTGACCACGCTGCCGCCAATGGAGCCACCGAACGAGATCTCGACCGCGCCGGACTCGTCGCCGTCAATCTGCACCCAGTGGAAAAGGTCGATCCACGACTCGCCTTCCTCCATGGCGTTCTGCACGCTCGCACACGGGATCGTGCGGAAGCATATCATGTACCCTCGCTCCGTGCGGATGCGAAAGAGCAGGTACACGGTGTGGAACGATCGCTGCATCGCGACGTACCGCGTGTGGCGCCGCATGATGAGAATGTCGTCGCTCACGGTCTGGAGCAGCGCGAGGTCGACGTGCACGCCTGAGCTAAAGATTGTGCGGCGCATGGACGCCTCGTCGCAGAACATTTCCCAGGACTCGGCCATGAGCCGCTCCGCGTCCTGCTCGCCGCTGAGGTTCTTGGTGAACGCGAAATGCATCTTGCCTGTGGCCTCGTCGAGTCGTCGCTTGTCGCTCCAGCCCAGGATCGACATGCCCGACGACACCAAATTGCGGCCCGTTTCAAAGCCCGCGACCGTCTCGTACGCGCTACGCATGTACACAAAGCACTCGGCCGGTGCGAGCGGCACGTACGCAGTGTGGGCCACCGCGTTCCGCGCAAAGGCATCGTCGCGGCTGAATTGCGAGAGCAGCGCCGTGGTCGCGTCGCTAAAGAGCTGCTTCTCGTGGAGCATGTGGCGCAGTGCCTTTTCTTCGTCGCGCAGCGCCGCCGCCTCGGACGAGAGCTGCACAAAGCGAGCGCGCAGTCCCGACACGTCGCTCGGATGCACAATCACGCCGCACGTGGCGTTCTCGTCCTTGGACATGAGTAGCGCGTACTGGTGCTCAAGTCGGTCGAGCTCGGCACGCATCACCGACACGGATCCCTTCAAAATGTGTACAAAAGCATTAGAGAATGCGCCTGCTCATAAAAAATTCCCATACCTGGTGTCGCTCGCGTGAGCGCTTCTCGATCTCGGAGCGGCGCAGGCGCTTGGTCTCCTTTGCGCTCATCTTGATGCCGATGCCCGGCACGACCTGCCGCGGCAGCACCAGCGCGTCCCTCGGTGGCACGATCTGCGGCGCCGCGCGCGGCTGCGTCGACGGCGATGGCGATGGCGATAACGTCTGTGGCACGGGCGACGTGACGTCACTTCCCATTCCCATTGACAGTGAAGAGACGCCGCCAGTCGCAGACGCAGACGACGCGGTCGCCATGGAGGAGCCCAAAGTCTCCGATGAGTGGCACTTCTGAATCACTGTGGGCTGGTGGGAAAATCTCATCGCGTCTCGATTAGAGGACGGGTGTTCTATTAGAAAGTTCAATGACCTAAATAGAAGGACCGTCTGCTAATAAGGAGGTATCGAATATGTGACGTGTGCGCGTTGGCTGACTCGATGAAAGCACCATTTGCACTGCAGGATCTTGCAACCCCGCCGAGCCATCAATCCCCAACTGATGGCTGATGGCGATTGGTGAAAGGAGTGGTTCGAACGGCTACTCATTTTAACTCTTGGTTACATCTCAACGCCTTCTTTTCGGTGGTGAACCGATCTGAATTTGTCGCTGAACGCACGGCGCCAGCGTCGTCCTCTCGCAAGTGTGGGCCCCTCTCCCCCGAAAAAACACGACCATCCGTTCCGCTTTATCGCGGTGTTGCTGTCTTTTGGGGTCAGCATGGACTTGAGGCCGTCGTCTTGATGTCCATCCATAAGCGCATCGGCAAAGGAATCCAGCGCGGCTGGCATGGTCTCTTCTTCCTTCCACAGGATGCGTGCGTCCCCGTGAAGAGACCACAAACCCATGCAGACGGTATCCTGGCCGATCTTTTCTCTCGATGTACTACGTAGTAAGTGAGTTTCGTATATAAATCGCGACTGCAATGTCCTCTCTCTTGGCAATGTCCTCTCTCTTGGCACAGCCACACTGGCAGCGGCTGTCATTCAGCGAGTTGGCCGAGACCGAGCAGATGTGGTATCGTAGTTTAGCAAGGATGTGGCATGCGCGCTGTGGTCTTGGCTCGAAGCACGTGAACCCCTCGTTCCGCTTGATGCGTGATCCGTACGGTACATGGACATCACGCGTGCTCTTCAACCCATCGACATGACGTGTTAAAACGAGTTTTCCTTGTAATCATTCGACGGCATATGAACGACTAGTGGCCTTGCACGCGTGATCTATCAGACCTCAGTCTCAGTCAAAACCCAGCTGAACGCTGGCCACGAAAGCTGACTGACTGGCATGGCGAAGCGTAAGAACCGAGCGAAGCGCCACCCTTGCGTGAGCTTTGTCGCTCGTACTCCTGGATGGATACCCCCATGTGCTACAGTAGTGCACGTGGCTGGAGACGTCGTCTTCGTAAGATCCGAGAACCGTCAATCCTTTGCACCCTCGTGGTCTCTACTGCTGCCCCACGGCTGCATATATCATGTATGTCTGGCGGCAACATCTATCCGTGGACAACCACACCACCCATTCGCGGATTCGCTTCTCAACACAAAAGACGAGTGACAGAGAGACAGAGAGAGAGAGAGAGAGAGAGAGAGCCAAGCGCAGTCAATGATGATGCCAAAAGGGGATCCCTTCGAAACGCTATTCTCGCTTGATGCATACTCGGCATCGAGGTCGACCGACGCGTGCGCCCACCACTTTGCAGCCACATACCCGGACGGCTCGCATCCAGAGTCGCACCCACCGTCTCGAGCCATTATGCTGCCCCAAGGACATGGCCAGGCAAAACCCAAGCCAGTCGACGGCGACGTGCTCGACAAGCGCAAGCGCCACGCGGATGCTGAGCGAGAGCGAATCCACCGCAAGCAGGTACGGTGCTTTCTTGGACGATGAGGCCGCTGTTTCGCTTGCAGGTACTGATCAGAGGCCATTGGGACTGGGACTGTGCTGGTGTAGACTGGTATCCTTCGGATGCGCGATGAGGTCGAGCAGCTCGAGCGACAGCTGCACTCGCTCTCAACAACGTCTGCAGCTGGAACCGCTCCCTCTGATGCAGTGAACGTTGCACTGCGAAACAAACCGAGCCATACACAGCTAGGCGATGACACCACACCACAGCCACGCACTGCCGTCCAGACGAGCGATCTGTATGTGCGTGCGCTCACCGAGTCGGGCTTGCTGCGCCGTGAAAAGGCATCCTTGCAGGCCAAGCTGAAAAACGCTGGATTAGTGGAGGTGACTGTCGAGAGCTTGCTCAATGATCTCATCGACGAGACAACCCACCAGCCCACACCGCCTGATCCTCGCGACGCAGTCAACAAAGCCATGCGGCAAATCTCGTACCGCGACGTGCTCTCCACCGAGTGTTATGATCTGATGTGCGACCTCGTGAGCCAGTCCAACCGATTCGCGATCCATGCCAACGCGTCGTCCCACCCCGACAGTCCCACCACTGCTCTCAACTGGTCGGTAGAGTGTCGGCACGACGACAACGACGTGCGCTTTTCGCTCACCAAAAGCTTTCCCACGGCCGATCTCGAAGAACTCGCGTCCAGCGTCTGGCTTGCCTTCCACGATCTCGACGTGGTTCAGACAATCGTTTCCCCCTCGATTCGCGTCGAAGTGCTTCAACGGATCAGCGACGACGTCCTCATCGTCCAGTGGCAGATTGACTGTCCCGATCTCGCACCTAATGTGCGTCACTGTCGAAATCTGATCTTCCGGTGGACAACGCCCCACGGATGTTATGTTGGCTGCCGCACAATTGACGAGACCGAGCCGATGGACCCACCAGTGGCCTCGATCAACCCGACCAGCAGAGCATTTGAACAGTTTTACTGGTGCGTGTTGCTTGCGAGTCCTCAATTCCGTCGCAGCACGCTTCGTTTCTCACCGTGATTCTCACTGTTTTCCTTGATTAGGGCCAAGTTCACGCAGGAACCCAGTGGTCATGGGTGTGAAGTAACCTTCGCTGGCCGCGTCAGTGTCGGGAATGGAGCGGCTGCGTTCGCTCGCTTCTTGTGCGCAGAAATCCCGATCTCCATCCTTCGGTGGGAGAACATGGTAGTTGGCCCACTCTTCAACTTTGAAACCTCGGCGATAGTTTAAAATTTATTCACTCGTCGGGGACAAACGCTTCCACTTGGTCATTGCCGTCATGCATGGAATGGACCTTGGTCGAGCGACTTGATTTATGTGGCAGGGCATCTCCCCGAGACAGCTTTGCGACCATTTCGCGGAAACGCGTTCGGCCAGGGCCGCTACCTGAGCTAATCACGCGCGATGGTCGTTGCTCGCGCTCCACTTTCGGGCGTTCGAAGATCGCACCATTGACTGTCAGCAATTGGAAAAACGGCTCAAGCATCGCAAGACCTCTGTCTTTTATCTCGCCGTCCAAGATGCCCACGATCAATGTGCACCACAGAGTCATTCCACGAGACGTGGCAGACGGGGAGCTGCTGCTATCTGCCCCGCTGGAGAGGATCCATTTTTGTCGATGCGCCTCTAACACATTGTGCAAGACGGCATTCCACGTGTCGATGCTCTTGACCAGCAATGTTGGGTCGCCACTCATCACGCGAAGCTCGCCAATGACTGCAGACGCTGCCTCGAATGCGAGTCGAAGAAAGCCGTGCGACTGCAGTACGCGCTTAAGTCCATCACTCGAAAGGGCGAACAGATCGCACGCTTTCAAAGCGCGTACGGAGAAATGGCTCACGGCGAGCGACATGATGCCCTTCTCACCAAAGTACTCGCCCTTTCGGAAGCGCGTCGTCACTGAGGGCGGAATCGGTCTCGTCGACGTCAGTATCAGCTGCCCTTTGACGACAAAATACATGGAACTGCTCAGTACGCCCTCGGCGATCACGAGCTCGCCGCGCGGGTACCCCACAAACTTGAGTTCGCTCGCCAGCGAGCGCACAAGCTCGTTGGTGAAGTGGCGGTCACCACGTAAAAGTGGATGGAAAACCGTGTCGGTGAATGCACACAGTGATGCGTCGGCGATATGCTGGACCGTCTCAGTTCGCATGCCGCTGGGCAGCTGGCTTAGCACGCTCTCGTAGTCAACACCAGCGTGTGACGACCAAAGCGTCGTGAGGAACACGTGCACGCGATCGCGAATCGGCGCGCTCACCTTGTAGCGCGACAGGAACAGCTCGAGCGTGATGTGGTTCTTGCGGAACTCGACCTGGTTCCGAATGTACGAGATGTACAAGCTCGCCATCTCACCAATCATGAACGCCATGACGAGAGTCCCGAGGAAACTCATTGAGATCGAAAACGCCAAGTGACCTGTGGTCTCCGGGTAGAACGTCTTGGCTTTCTTCGCAAAGGCCGTGGTCGCGTAGAACATACCGCGGAGAAACCGTAGTAGTACTTGATGTGCGTCGGGATTTGTGTGGTCATGATACTCCAGTTCGTGCGACGGCGCCCATCCGTCCCAATGGGCCGCGAACCCTCCGAAGACAGCCAAAGAGAGGTACGCGCATGCGACCCAGAAGAGGTATATCAAGCATTGCAGCCAGATCGTACCAAAGCGATTGATCTCGTAGGAGACACTGACACGATTGATCTCATTGAGGTATGGCACCAAGTTGACGACCTTGACGCACCGCAGCAGGCGAAACCACATCGCTTCTTTTAGATGCAGCGCCGATAGCAAATAGTCGATCGGCACGGCAGAGATGGCATCCCACAAGAGGCGCTCTTTCTTGTACCGGTCGAGCAAGTTTTGCTCGTACAGTTCGATCGACACTGGGCTCTCGCGAAGATGCCAGTTGAACCAAATGTCCACGGCAAACATAATATCGCAAAAGGTGTCGAAGAGGCGAACGATAATACACATCCCTGTCCACCGCTCCAGCGAATCCACCGCAATTCGGTAGGGAGCCACGACAGCGTTGAAGACGGTGCAACACACGACCACCCAAAGCCACCGAATGTGGGTCCGCCCTTGAGCTGGCGTGCCGCGCGTCAGGAACTGCAGCAGCGGCTTGATGGCGCGATTCGACCTGGATTGAACCTCCACTTGCTGCACCGGTGACACGGACGAGGCGTCCTCCACTTTGCCATCGTCCAAGCCAAAATCATCGACATCCGCGCGGACACTTGCAGTCAGCCTGTTGCCACGTAGCTGGGGAGTTGTGACACCTCGAGCTCGGTGCTGCTTTTGCTGAATTTTCACGGTCTGTGTGACTTGCTTTTTCCACGTTGGGAACAATTCAAACACAACGTTGAGTGACGAGCGAGACAGTGCATACAGGATGCACGAGGTCCTTGCTAGCACAGACGCATTCCGCGGGCTGTCGGAGAAGAGCGCATTTTCACCGAAAAAATTTCCGGCAACGAGCTCGCTGGTTTTCTTCAAGTTTCGATGGCCCAAGACTGTCGGCCCCCTCGCCTCGGGAGCATAAGCGTCTGACTTGGTTGAGCCATGGCGACTCATAACGGCCAAAATGCCGGTAAACACGAAAAACATGTCGGTTCCTTCGTCACCGAAACGATACACGTAGTCACCCTTGAATACCAATACCTGGCTTAACTGTGCCATGAGCATGCGTGTGATCGCAGGCTCCAACCCACTCATGAATGGCACTTTGGCGATCATGGGCTGCAGATTGAGCAGGCGGATGTCGGTAACAAGTGACGGAGGGAGAATCGACTCGATGACATGTTCTTGCGTAATGGTGTGGTATCGTCGGAAGAAGAAAAAGCCCTTTAGTTTGCCGGACAGTGCTTCTGGCAACGTGAAATGCGCAAAGAGATGGCGCAGAGAGCCAATGCGCGCGTTGAATTCCCGATTCTCATCGTCGACCATTTCAATCACGTCCGAAAAGTTTCCGATGACGTATGCGAACAAGAAGAACCCACTCATCATGGTTAACACACTGAAGATGCACTGCGGTGTGGTCTTGGGGAGCTCTCCTTGATACGACGCCGACATAAGTCCAAACGCCCAGAAAAGAGAGGAGAAGTACTTGAGCCCGTTGTCTGAATCTTTGAGCGAGGAAACGAGGAGCCAGAGATTCCATCCGAATTCCACCTTTCGTTCGTCAAGCTTCGGGTCCTTCAAATTGGCGGTGGAGAGATGCGACGCAAAGTCGTGGTAGACGCATCCTGACAGATGAGTCGCGAGGAAAGCGTAGTAGCAGAGTTTGAGGATGCGCAGCTCTGTCGTCCGCTTGAGGTATCGTTGCTCAAGCCGGGTAAACTGTTTCGAAACTTTGAGCAGCCGGAGGAGCTTGTTGATGTTGAGAAGCTCGTATCGTGTAGACTTGACCATCCAATTGATCGTGAACAGTGGGATCAGCGCGGCCAAATCAACGGCGAAGTTACGCGACCGAAAGTAGCGTCGTCGGATGCGTCGCAGATCCATAATCTTGTTTCCAAATTCGTGGTACCCCACTCTCGAGCGAACGTAGACATCGACCAAGAACGACAGTTCGAGAAACACATTGAGCCCGTCGACTGCAGCGTATTGGTCAGAGTGAACTCCGAAGCTCATGTGAAACAGCGTCATGATCCACTGGACGGTCATTGCACAGAAGAGCCACGTCTCCCATGCAACAGCTTCTGCCGAATCAGGATCGATTGGATCAACGAGAAGCGATCTCAGTGTTGCTGTAGTAGGATCTTCCGAGCCTCGCAATACCACACCGTCACTTACAAAGCGTGCGAGTTTGTTGTCTAATAGCCTTCGTTCGAGCTGAAGCAGAGCGCCCGGCAAGTCTTCAAACACTTCGCGTAGTTTGGTGGCTTCTACGCATGATAGCCGGATGAGGATGCATCCACTGGTGGCGACAGCGTCCTCCAAGTAAACCGTTGTTCCGTCACCTACCTCCAGTGTTTGTGTGCCGAAAAATCCACCAAGTGGGACTTTCTTCAGCATTTTGTTCCCTTGCTTCAATCCAACGGCGCCATGCAGCGAAAAGTATAGTCCGTTCGCATTGTCACCCTCATGATACACGAACTCTCCTTGGCCGTAGAGAACGAAGCGAACGCTGTCAACGAAAGCAGACTCCAAAAGCGATATTACTGGCCGGACGCCAGACATGAGCGCGAGGGTCTGAAGAGCTGGGCTGCATATGCTTCGCAAGATGTCTCGTCGATAGGCGATCGGCAGTTCGGCAAGCAGATCGTCGACACGACCTCCTCGATGTGCTGACCACCAATAGCCAAGATACGAGTTGACTCGGTGGTGAATTGCGAGCGGAGCGTGTTGTCGCCGCAAGAAAAGCTGGATGCGAGTACGCACGACGTAGAACTCTTTCTGCTCGAATGCCGATGCAGTAAACCGCTTTTGCACATTGTCGACGACGACTGCCGTGATGACAAAGCCACTGAACATGAAGATCACCGCTACAATGAACTGAGTGTCACTTTTGGGCTCGACCGTCTTCCCGAGGCCCGTCAGTACGTTCGTTGCATAGTAGAACGCGCGAAGATATTGCATCGTGGCCATTTTTCGTACTTCTGGCGAGGCAGTGATGACCGTCTTGTTGTCGGCAGTCGTGAATCGTGAGCCATCGCCAAGGGGAATGAGTTGGACATCGTTTGTCGGAATCCACGCGTCGTATCCCGGACTGAAGCCCTCAAATGTGGTTGTGCTAAAGTACAGACATGCCACAATGTGGCACAGCACGAGTAGAAGCCCACCGAACAAAAAGAGCTTCTGCTTGCTGTTCATGGGGTACAGTTTGTCGGCTTCCCGCATGTGTCCACTCACACGCCACACCCTATGACAGAAATGTTCGTTATGGATGAGCATGCTTTTTCCAGTCCTAGGCCTACTCACCTTAGAAGACGAGGAACTCGGAGTGCCCATCGGCTGATAACGAGAGAACCGAAAATCCAATGCGGAAGTGCCAACAATGTATCGATGACAAAGTACCCGCCGAAATATCGTCTTGCCGCTCGTACGGGGTCGACAATCTTCTCCGCGTTCACATTGAACGTCAAGTTGAAGTTGAGATAAATGTCCGCAAAGAGAACCACGTTCGCGATCACGTTCAACACGCTGATGTACCAAACGTGGACATCAACGGCTGGGAATCCGAACTCGAGGGAAGTCAAGATCCAGTCGTAGATCAAGATAAGCTGTGTATGCAAAAGACTCGTCAATCAGCGCCAAAACGGAACGATCCATTGTATCATACCTGAAGTGCGAATATCCACCGTAAGCGCGTTCTCGAATCTGCATCAACACATTTTTTCAGGAGTAGCCGCGACCACCCAGTCCGAGCATATGCGTCGTCCAGCTCCGGTCGATTGTAATGGTCATATTGAATCCCAACTCCGGCCGACTCTTCAAGGTGTTTCCCAGTTAGAACTCGACGCAATCTGCCCACTGCTGGTGAGATACGCGGAGTCGCGGTCAATTGGGAGCTTCGTGGTGCCACCACGCTTCGCGCTTGAGATGATGCGTTGAAACTCGACCCGACGCTCATCATTCGACCCAATTGCGCCAACTGCGAAGCAAACCGCGAACCTCTCCGCTCATTTGACGACTGATCGGTCCGAGGTGTTTCAACTGGTCGTGGTGTATCTGCCGGTGCTGCTTGCTGGTCGGCCTTCGCAATGAGCTCTATCACCGACTGACGAATCACGTGAACGAAGCGCGGATACCCCTCGAGAACTCGCTCAGTGTGGAACCGAGAAAGCTTGTAGAGGATGCTGTACGTCGTCGTCATGACGGTGGCCGAGCGGTTCCGGTTCGAGAAGAGCGATAATTCTCCGACAAAATCTCCTTTTCGCAGCTCACGAACCTTGACAGCTCCCAGTATAACATCCAGCACACCGGCATGAATGATATACATCGCGTCCCCCTCGTCATCAATGTGAAACACTGTGAAATGAGCCGGTAGAAACATTACTTCGAGCGCATTTGTGAGGGCCTGGATGAACTCTGTACTGCAGCTAAGGAAGACAGGGACTTGCGCGACTGTGTGCTGGAGCAGTTCGACCTGCAGGTCTTTGGCAATTGACGGGCATAGAAGTTTTAGAGCCACTCGATCGTTCGAGTCGGCGTCTGTGCTGTAACGCTACATATAGTCGATTAATACGACCGCACCTTTGAAATGCTCTCGCAAAAATGCAAAATACATACCTTCAAGTAGTCGATGCTTCTCATTTGCAAATGATCCGGGACTTCATGAAACGCCATGATGTGTTTGAGTTGATTTATGCGGGCTTCGGCTTCCTCCGTGTGTCGACTGTCACATTTGGAGAGCATAAAAAATAAACCACACAAATATGTGAAGACCGAGAACCCACAGAGCGCGACTGCAATCGTGAACAGGAACTCGCCCACCGCGTGTGGTAGCTCGCCTTCGAACAGACCTGTGAGCATGCCAAAGCCCCAAAAAAGGGATTGCAGGTACCGAGTCCGCGTCGACACTGTCTGGCTCGTCGTATCGCCAAGCCGCTTTGCCAACCAATGATTGTTGTCGTGGTCGTCGTACCCAAACGTGAAGCGAATGCAGGCAATATAGTGCGAGAGTAACAGCGTGCAGACGACGGTCTTGAAGATCTTCAGAGCTTCAAAGTGCTTGGCGTAAAAATCGTCGAGGTTCTTGAGGTAAGCAGGTATTCGCTGGAGCCGAAGCAATTTGTGGATTTCCAGGTACATGTTACTGGCCGAATTGGGCTTCTCCAACAACGACAACGGCACGATCGCAGCCGCATCCAGCACAAAGCTGAACGACTTGACGTACTTGAGCATGGACCGGCGCGTATCTCGGTGGACGCTGCCGTCCTCGTAGAAACCCGTGTTGAGCTTGACACCAAAGTCGCAAAGGAAGAGCACCTCGCAGGCATAAAACATGGCGATCACGGGCGACTGGTCGACTGTCGCATGCTGCTCGAACGTCATGACGAATGGAATGAGGAAGAACTCGTAAAAGATCGCCACCAGCAAGATCTGGTGCCAAATCTTGAGAAACGTCGAGTGCGGGTCGAGCGCGCCGCGGACCTCTTTCACGACTGTGAAGCTTTCGATGAGTACTTGCTGGTGTTGCATGAGCGAGCCGACGACACTCACGCGCGAAATGTCGAGCGACGACTGCATGCGCATGAGTGTGGACGTCGGCGCCGACGTCGTGGCCGCGGTGGGCGCGACCGAACGGTCTGTAGGCGTTCTCCATCCGCTCAGTCGGCGAGGGGGTGGCCGCGGCAACTGCTCGACGGCGACAGCGTCGATGGCGTCCGCGGGCGCTTTGCCCCACGCCAGTGCGCGCGGCGACTCGTGCGTGGGCGTCATTTCAGAAGTGCTGGTCCCACGCTTGGTGCGCTGACACAGCGATCGCACGCGACCGTAATGGGGTCCATTTCTACTTTTGCGCGGTTGCCGTTGGCCGCGAAACTGCCCCATGACCAGACCACTACTGTACTAAAGTGGGACAAACCACTTTGTCCACTTTCAACCTGGAAGTGGGAGATTTGAGAATTAGAAAGTGGTAAGAAGTGGGTCATACAAATATCAAGTCGTTTACCAGAAGCACACACGTACTCGGTTAGGATATATACAAACGTCCACACCAGTTTTCGGCCACGGTCAAAATTGACGCGTTTTTGAGCTTCTTCCAATGAGCTTGACCACGTGCTGAAAGAAAAAACTTCCCGAAAATGGTCGATGTTCTATTCCGATACAAAATCCACGATGGTCCCACTTTGTGGCAGAAGCTTGAAAGTGGTAAAAGTGGAATT
>JAADVC010000179.1:0-30400 GCA_023334575.1 Pythium volutum | reverse complement strand
GTCTCTATTACTGCTGAGTGAAACGAGTGCCAGCTCGATAACGGTACCCACGGTGACGACTCATCTCGTGTACTAAATTGCTGATCCGGAGTGTCTTCCAAGTTCTCCAAATCAGCACACTATCGATCGCCCGCTCATGCTCATCTACATATACCCAATACACACCAGCACGGTCGTTAGCCACTCGATGCCTTTGTTGGTGCTCATTTCCCTCGAATTTGCGTTTTGTTTTCACGCACTGTCAATGTCGTGGGTGTCTCGTGACTATGTGTCTTGAGTCCTTGGTTGAGACTCACGTGGCCACGCGGCTTGGTCGATGTACTGCCGAGTAAGAGACGGCATTGCTATGTGATCCGCAAATCGCGAGCACGGGGCCACAACAGCGGTAGCTGAACACTGCACAACATCTGGTCGCTGATCTGCATTCAGTTGTTTGTCACGCTGGGTCTTCGTATTTCATCATGATGTCGGCTGGCTGTAAAAAGCGTTTGCGCGACACCGCGTTGCTCGTAGTCTGCAACATCATAACACAGTGCCTTTGTTGGACCTAGTCGAATGGCCACCCATGTCATCATCGAGTAGTCGCGGCACAGTCCAGGTGTGTGACTCACGAAGCCGAGGCGTGATTCCATGTATTGAACGCGCCTACTACATCGAAGGGGAAAAACCTGTACTACTGTGCAAAGCAAACCAGTGAGTCGAGACCATCAGCCATCTCGATTGAATTAACATGCGTACCGTAGTGAGACTGATGACGGGTCAGCGTGCCATCAGCGAAAGGTCTCGAGGTGTCGTCTCCATAATCCCATAGAGAGCAATTCAAAGACCCTGCACAAGAAGAAAAACTGTTGAGATCCCACATCAACAAGTTGTAGGATGCCCACGAAATGCCGGTTACGCACCAGAGCGATCTGCGCGACTTGTGCACACACTCGGGCTCTGAAAGTGAGCAGCACGCTTTGACTCCGTAGCGGCGGGCCATTTTCAGTACATTGATCGGCGTGTCTCGATAAGGTGGACAAAGTCTTCGCAGTCTAGTGGATTCACGACCACTTCCTTCCCGTCTCCGTCGAGGTCAACGGTACCGCCACCGGCACCGGCACCGACGCTAGTTAGCCAGGTGCCGTTGGACACGCCGAGCTCTCCGAGGAAGCTTCCATCGTCGTCAAAACTGGTGTCTCCGTGGTCCGACCACCAAGGGACGCCACCGAGGTCGTTGTCTTGGCCAGGCTCCGACAGATCGGTCGATAGCGACGACAGCAACATCATGGAGCCATTGATACTCGCGGAGCGGTGGATTCCGCTGGCTGCTTTAGTTGATGCGAACGAGTTGCTGCGGAAGGAATGGTCCCTGGTGCTCGCCTTGCTGGGGAGCACAAGCTCGCCAGGGAAGACCCCCGTTTCTTGATACAGCGTCCGCTTCTCTCTCTCGATTACCAAACGAGCGTCAGCCACGGCACTGGCGACGTGCTTGTCAATAAACTGCTTCTCCGCGAGGGCCTTGTAGGTCGCAAGCAGCTGCGCGTCCGTCACAGGTGGAGCAGCTTGAGCAGTAACGACGACAGTGCCACTACCCGTACGCCGATGACTCTGAATCGTCTGCAGTTGCGCACGTGCTTCCGACAAGAGCTTCTTCTGCCCACTACGCTTCTTCAACCACTCTTGAGCTTCGATGCGAGCTTGCTGGGCTATCAACGTTAGCGTGGCTCGTTCTTCGTCGCGCAGAAACTCGAGCGCTGATTCCTCCAGTAATGGGTGCTTCGGTAGGGGTGGCGTTTGAGAACACTCTATGCTCGACTCTCGCGAGAGGCGGTCTGATCTTGACTGCTTACTTCGACTTCTTGCAGATTCGTCATGAGTCACAGATCTGGACGGCGACCGCTGCGGCGGTGTATGGAATGAACTTGCTGAGATACTGGTCGGGGATACGACGAGTACATTATCCTTCGGCTTCAGCTCGGGTGTCTGCAGTCCTAGCAACGTGATTCGCAAAACTCCGTTGTCCCTTTCCGCCTCGACCGCGCCTTCATCGTGCAGCACAGCTGGATCCTTTGGACTTGCCGAGGGCGAAGAATGTAAAGCGCTTCTCGCTGGTGAGCTCTTCATTATTGACGAATCGTTCTGGCGCAGATGCATGCGGAGCTTGTCGGCAGCTTCTACTCCCGACATGCCATCGACGTCCTCCAATGTGCTCATCTGGATCGCAGGTAGTTTCAGCACTTCCTCTATCATGTCTCGATCGATGATTGCACCTCGCACGGCGAACTGAAGTATCCCAACTCGATACGTTGGGGTCGTCATCCGATACTCAGCTCGGCAGTGGACGAGCTCACGGAAAGCGACAATGTTGCAGTGCACCATCGCCGCCAACAACGGCGTAAGCGGGACGGCGACCGTGCTGTCCTTCATTCGGAGGGCGTGTGTCGCGTCAGACCATACATTCAGGTCTTGGTCGTGCTTCTTGAAAAGCTGGATCACGCGCGCGTCGCACCCATGTCGGATGGCGGTATGCAGTGGACACCATCCTCGCGCATCCCACAATACGGTACATGCCTCCATGCTCAGCAAAAGGTCGATGATCATCACTGCCGCGTCGTCTGCTGGGCGCTTACACGCAAGATGCAGCAACGTCGTCGTCCCATGTGCCTCCATCCGCTGTTGACCACCGTCACCCCCTTGCTCTTCTTCATCGTCGTTGAGATTAGTATTCGGAAGCAAGTGGTGAAGGAGAAGCAACGCCTTGTCAAAGTGCCCCTGCCTCATCGCGGCGAATACCGATGTTTCACCCTGCTGCCCGTCGCGAGCCGTGTTCACATCCTTCATCTTCGAGGTCGGATCCACCACGTTGATACAGTGGATGCGCGTGGCTGCCAGAAGAACCGCGAGCAACGAGAAGCTTGACGCGTGCGAGGAACCGGCAACTACACACAATAGTGTATACGTCTCATCGCGCGGCACGGGCTTCGATTCGCGACTTCTGAAAATTTTAGTGACAGAGTGCTTCCAGATCGTCGTGAAGATGCCCACACTCTCTGACACCAGGAGACCTTGGAAAAACAGCTCTTCAACCGCACGGGCGTTAAGATCAGAGCCGAGTAGATCCCCGTGATGCATCGATTTGTTCAGACTCGATTGCCCCGTATTTCGTCGGTCGGTCGTTGCGATGATCACCAGCGTGTGCAATAACGTCTCGCTTGATGTCACATGCTGCATTGTGAAAAGATCTTTACCACCCGCGTCGACCATTATCGCTACAAGCTCGAGTTGACCGGCCATGGCAGCCAACATGACGACGGGAAACCCGGACTCAGCATCGCGCCACCACGCCTCCTTTTCGCTCACCGAGAAATTCATCGGAATCTGCTGTTGAAGGATGCCGTGCGCGAGCCGGTACAGTCCGTAACGGACGGCAAGGGATAATGTTGACGGCCGGACGGAACTGCGTTGCGCTTCATCACAGCACAGCATGGACTGTGCAGCATTTGCGAGACCCCTTTGAATCGCGGCATGCAACAGCGCTTTGCCTGCGTCGCCACCGCCCACAACAACGCCGCTCGTGTTTGCGCAACACGACTCTGGCTGGGCTCCCGCGTCCAGCAAAATCTGGATGAAGTCTTCTCGCCCTCGATGCACAGCCAACAGCAACGGCGACGCATTGACAATTTGATCGCGAGAGTCGAGGTCTTCGTCAGGCGAGTGATTATTGAACTGTTGCACCATTGATTCGAAGATGTCGAGTGGCACTCGATCCATCTTCACCAGTAGATGGAGAGCGTTACTGCCAAACTCGTCTCGCGCCCACGGTTCGATTAGATTGTGCTCGAGCAGAATCCTCACAAGACGCCACATCTTGGCCTTGATGGCGAGATGCATGACAGTGTGACCGGTGGCGTCGCTGCTAGAAAAGAGACTTGGTATAGAAGAGCTTGGGGCGGCATCCACACAGCAGGCGACAATCGCGAGGGCGACGGTCTCATGTCGACTACTGACGTCCTCGCAGTTGTACCCGCTCGCCTTGATCGCAACGTGAAGAGCCGTATCGCCGTTTCCATTGATGTGCTCCACGTAGCGGAGCTGTTTCTCCTTCTCGTGAACATCGGCACGAATCCGATGAAGCAGTACATTCACGCGACCGACGTCACCTAACAGACTCAGGTACATCAGCAGCGTCCATCCGTGCTCGTCGTTGCCGAACGCGGTCAATGGCACAAGCAATAGTGGCGATATTGATTCACTCGTTGGCAGCACCTTCTCCAATATGGAAGCTCCATCACGGCCGTTCGTCGAGAGTAGGTTTCGCCGCGCGAAATGCCAATGGAGTAACGCTCGCTGATCGGCGCCCGCGTCTTGCAGCATCTTCAGAATCGCCATCTCGTGTGTCGTGTCCGATTTGTTGCTGCACTGCTGTAGAACAAGCTGCAGTGGGCTCACGGGCACGGTGAGCTTTTGAGATGGAACGCAGCAAAACGCATTCACGTTTGCCCCCGACTCTACAAACCGCTTCAACTGCGGCGCCGCCTCACCAGCCACAATGCCACGGAAGAGAGTGAGCGTCGAGAGCAGCAAGACAATTTTCTTGAGCATGTCGACGCCCTTGTCCGAGGCCAAGATAAGCGACTTGGTGGTGTGGCCGTGGCCGGCAGCGGACGCTTGCTTGAAGTGGAGATTGATCGCGTGCTTGCGATTCGGGTCGCTCTCGCTCAGCTGGATGAGCTGCGCACTAATCAGATTCTGGAGTGCGTACCGCTTCGACTTGGCGGCAGGGGCGGCCGCGCTGTGTGAACTCCTTTTTCCAGAGGCCGTCGCCGACGTGGGCATGGCGGACTGTGAGGGAAACGACCGTGCCACGCCCTGCCGACCGGACGCCACGCCACTCTTCTTGGCCATCTCGAGTTCGTTCCACCGCAGAATCACGTGCCGCGTGCGCCATCGGCCAAACCAATTTTGCGACTTCTTGGCGACCTCGGTCGTAAACTCGACTGGGACCACAACGCTGTTGGTCGGTACCGAGTACTCGTGGTCATCTTCCTCCAACCACAGAGACGATAGCTCGGTTTGGCTCAAGCGCACGGCACTGATGCTGCTGCTGCTTGGACGTGACGAAGACGACGGAGCAGGTGAGCCACGACGCGAAGGGGATTTCGTGGGGCCGACGGAGCGAGACCGTTTCCCGTGGAAAGCGAGGCGAGGCAACGCGAGTTCGTCTTCTTCTTCTGCTCCCCGGGTCGTGTACCAGCCTTCGACTGGTTTCTCAAATGGCGATGCGTCGCGCTTCGCCATGCGCGTCGCCGTATCACGTCGCAGCGCGTCCTTCAACATCTCAAAAGATTCGATCACGACGACACGTGGACCACTGTCCCTTTCGCCGTCTTCCCACCGTGCACCAGCCGCCTCTAATGCCGCGCACAGACAAGCAAACGCATCCGCGTCTTGATACACGCCAAAGCAGCGACTGAGAAACGCCTGCAGCGTCGCTAGTGGCCACAAGCACGTGTCGAGATTGCCTTTTGCTAGTGCTGTCTCGTACAATGGCCGCACATTCTCAAGGAACCTATCGTGGATGCTACCCGCCGCCTCACGGTGCCGCAAGAGTCTCTCATCTAATACCAAACACCATCGTAATCAGTCCTTTTGCCGCTGCTATACACAACCCCCCAGAAGCCGTTGAAGAAAACGCACAGGCTTGTTGCACGTGGTCCTCGCAGCGTTGCCTCGCGCGCGCGATCTCGGCGTCCAGCGACGCGATCTCCGTCAGGTCAACGCGGCGTCGCCTCGCCATGACGCTTGGCTATTGTTTGAGCCGTCGTGGAGCGGCCGAAGATCGCCGGAAGCGGCGGAAAAATCTCGAGCTTGGAGGCCGCCGGCGAAAGTGAGTGTCCCGCTGCCCACAGTCAAAGACTCGCCATTTTCGTCTGTCCACAGCTGGGCAAAATGCCCGCGAAAAAGAGTGAACCAAGGGTTAGCAACCTATACCAGTTTGTAACGGATAGGGTAGATTACCGAAATATTTCGCAAAAACTCGTGGTCATAGGTCTCACTTGTTCGCATTTTTCGACGATGATGGCCTGGAGCCGTGGGCTGCGTGGGCTCCGCGGTGGGATTGCGCCGCTGTCGCGCGTATGCAGCCTGCGTCTACGCGAGTACGCGACCGAGAGTGTGCTGCAGTCGCCCGCTGCCGCACAGATAATCGTCGCGCCGGCTGGGGTTTCGCCAAAAGATCCTCTGTACTTTGCGGGCGTCGTCGAGGCCACCAGGCAGTTCCACACCATCCACGGCCACTTTGTGGTCCCCGTCGGCTTCGGCGTTCCAAAGCAAAAGTCCATTGGTCCCGACGGAGACGAAGAACGCGATTTGACCGCGTCTCTCTGGCCAGCAGAGCTTGGAGGCTTCCCTCTCGGCTACAGGCTCAAGGCCTTGCTGACGAACCCCAGTCATCGGATAGCGCAGACGAAGATCATCAATGAGTTGCGTGGCATTGGCCTGCCCGTTGACGGCGACTGGCGAGAGTTTCTCTGGAAGAACATGACGTTGAAGGGACTTCAGGTGTACAAGGAGCTCCACAGCGACTTGCTCGTCCCCAGAAACTTTCGGGTTCCATTCGGAGACGCCAAGTGGCCACGCTCGATATGGGGGTTTCGTCTCGGACTCCGCGTCATGAACATGCGCCAGCAGCGCTACGACGTCACGCCCAGCGAAGCCGTCGACCTCAACGCGATGGGCTTTGTGTGGGACGTTTACGACCACGTCTGGAGGACGCAGCTGCTGCCCGCGCTCGTCGCCTTCAAGTCAGTCTACGGCCACTGTAATGTCGAGCAGGCGTTTACCGTGCCGCCGCATGCGCCATGGCCACCAGCGACATGGAACCTCGCGTTAGGCAACGCCGTGAACAGGATGCGGTCCTCTGATGGGAAAAACGCCAAGCAAGTGCAACGCGACCACGAGATCCTGGACGAGATCGGTTTCGCATGGGACGCGATGGACGACAAATGGGACAGAATCGTGTTGCCAGCGTTTGAGACGTACGCTCGGCTGTACGGAAAAGGAAAGCGGCCTCCGTTTGGCTTTGCTGTGCCGGCCGAAGCGCCGTGGCCCGAGGCGACGTGGTCTCTCGTGCTCGGTAACTACATCCAATCCATCCGCACCGGTTCCTACCAGCAGCAGGTGCTTCGCGACGCCCTTCGGCTGCAAGATATCGGATGGCTGGAATATCTGACGTCGCGATGGGAGTCCACGATCGAAGACACGGCGGCAACAGCAACACCCGCGCGCAACACTGCATAGAAACAGCTTGCCAAATACAGATCTGAGACTGAGGACGACCTTTTCCGTTATGAACAAAGTGAAGTGGAAGCATCAGTTACAAACCTACTCCAGCCAAAAAGTGAGGGGAACGATGCGTTTGATGATCGTCGTCGCGTCGAATTGCGATCCCTCGAGCAGCGACCGCGGGCGTCCCCTTCTGCGCGGCCGCCATCACATTAGGGACTCGACGCGATACACTGTACCAGTACTGTAGCTGCAACGCGACGACGCCGTCTTTCTCGCTCTCTCTCTCTCTCTCTCTGTCGCTCCTCTAATTGCAGCTGGGCACAATGAGCAAGGTGCGCTTTTTTGTATTTTCGCTTTTTTTTTCCTTGAAGCGCGTCGGAATTAAAATATGGTATTCCAGGATGTGCTGCTCACGACGGCGACGCGCGAGATGGAGCGGATCGCCAAGCAGTCGGAGAACTGGGTCGAGCGCATGAAGGCGCTGGGCGAGATCAGCAAGCAGTTTGAGGCACTCGAGCCGAGCGCCGCGAGCACGCTGAATCCCGAAATTTGGAAAGTGCTCAAGCCGCTCAAGGCCGTAGTGCAAGATCTGCGGTCCCAGATCGTCAAGGAAGTGTGCAATCTGCTCACGACCATGGCCAAGATCACACGCGATGTCATGGTGCCGTTTGTGCGCGAGATGCTGCCGAGCCTGCTCGAAGTGCGCGGCTCTGGAAACAAAGTGTGCGGCTCGTACTGCGGCGAGTGCATTGACGCGTTGCTCAGCTTCACGGTCGTCAAGGGCGCGACACTCAAGCTCTTTGTGGACATCCAAGTCGACACCAAGAACAAGCTCATTCGACTGAGCTGCATCTCGGCGCTCAAGCTCTCGGTCATTAACTGGAGCTCCGTGCTCGACAAGACGGACGTGCAGCAGCTCGAGCGCGGCCTCAAGAGTGCGCTTGAAGACCCATCGTCATCGTGTCGAAGTGTCGCGTACGAATTATTTGCCGTGTTCCAGCAAAAGTTCCCCAAGCGCGCGGCGCTGGTCACATCGCTGGTCGATTACAAGATCCAAAAGCGGCTCGAGTCCATGGTGGCGACATCGGGCGATCCGGCGGCGACGCCCACGCGTCGGCCGGCGCCCAGTATTGCCGACTCGAATGACGACAATGCTGGCCCGCCGTCGATTGACGCGACGCCCTCGGGTCTGAGCTACGACATTGGCGACCGCGTGTGTATCCCCGACAAGGAGCTCTTTGGTTTTGTGCGGTTCATTGGCGACATTGAAGGCGTCAAGGGCTCGTGGGTGGGCATCGAGCTGGACGAACCGTTTGGGAAAAACGACGGCAGCGTCAAGGGCAAGTACTATTTCCGGTGCAAGCCCAAGCACGGCGTGTTTGCTCGGCCACATCAAGTGTTTCTCACCATCACGGGCGTCAAACTCGCCGAGCAGGAAAACAAGGGCGATGGCACGCTACTCAACAAACTCGATAGCACGCACACCATGGACGAAGCCTTTTCCGAGATCGGCCCGCCGAGTGAAGACGGTGTCGAGACGGCATTGAATATTGAGCTCGGTTCCATGCAACTCACCCCCGACGCAGCAGCGGCGGCGGCGTCCGCCATGGGCTCGGTCGGCGACATGCCCGAGCCGTCGGCGCTCCACACTGTGCTGGCCAAGGCATCGGCTGCACACCGCAAATACCTTGTGCGGCTTCTGCAGCTCGTGCAGGCCGAGCTCTTAGACCACCAGCAATTTGACACGTACATGTCGACCGCGAGCTCGGCCGACGCCGTCCAGTACCTGCAGCAGCTCCAGAACTCGGCGCAGGACAAGATCGTGCTCTCGGACGTGTTCATCCAGCACATGATCCAGGCGCAGCAGGCCGCGCGCGAGTCATAAGAGTGTTCTGCTTCGCACGAAGCGGACGTTTGTGAATATACTGTGGCGTTTCTGGAACTTGAGATGGGTCATAGAATTCATGACCTGACCTTACACTCACAAAACGCTTTTATAGATACTGGTACTTAGGCGCCGCTGAGTGCCGCGTTGAGCTGCTTGAGATCGTCGAGCGACGCAAACGCCACAGTCGCTGTCCGCGCCGTGAACCGCTGGCGCAGATTGCGGTACGTGTCGCGCGTCTCGATTTTCTGCCGCTTGAACGTGCGCGTGTCGTTCTCCAATGCCGTCTGGACGCCCTCCATCTTGACGAGCGACTGCTGCAACGCACTGACGTGCTCGACCGTGCGTTTCAGCGGTGAGATCGTCGTGGTCGCGATGTGTTCCAAGAACTCGAGCTTCGACGCGACCTCCTGGAACTGCTGGGCCTTGGTCTCAAGCGCGGCATACTCGAGCGTCATCTGCTGCGTGTCCTCTTCGAGCTGGCGGATCTGAAGTCGCAGCGCGCGCAGCTCGTCCTCCAATTGCTTTTCGCGACGCTGCTGCGGCGTCAAGTGCGAATCGTCTGGCTCGGGAAAGCCGTCACTTGCGGTCGCGCCCGTGGCGACAGCCGTCGCCGAGGCCTCCAGTCGCTTGGTGTGGAGCTGCTCGACGCGGTCGGCGACGGCCGTCGGGATCATGACGATGTTGCGGCGCACATAGAGCTCAAACTTGTCAAAATTCTTCTCAAACGTCGCCTGGACACGCGAAATGTAGGCGCTGGATCCCTGTGGATACATAAAATAACTGTAAATTCCATGCACAAGAAATCGGCCACCACGACAGATAGGTGGGACCTTGACGACGGCGTTGAGCTGTCGCGCCTGCTTCTTCTTGTCGCCGCACGACTTCAACTTCTGCTCCACACATAATAGTAGATGAGACTCGCTGTCCTATAGACACGGGAAGCGGCGAGAAAGCAGCATGCGAACCTGATGAAGAGCGTTTTCAATATCACCCGTGGCGTCACGAGCACTTTCAGCGACCGCTGCGTTTACTGGGGGCATTAACCAAAGACAAAAAGTACATGAGCCGACGCGTCTCAGCGAGTGCCATCCAACAAAACGACTCACGGTCGACGAGGAACGCGTCCACGAAGCTACAGATGCGGACCGTTACGGGCTTCTCCATTGGTGCGGCCATGATGCTTGCCGTGCTCTTTTTCCCTCGCGATTTTCGAGATTTCAAAGTATTAATAGTGACGGGGGGACAAGAATGAAGAGGGGGTACTAATTTCAAAATGAGGTGGACCACATTTTGGAGAATGATGGTCGTTTCTTGTGGTTTTTGGCGCCAACGTGAGCAGCTCTATTTTGACCGCGAAAAGCAAGCATGTCGTCGCGCGGATGGGAGGGTGGTGACAACGACGCGGCGTTCTCGACTCGTCGCGCAAGCGGGAGCGGCGCTGCGAATGAAAATGACCGCAACGGGCCCTCGCCAGGAGACGAAGATGCGACGAACGACACACCGCAAAAGGCGCCGCCGACGACCAAGCGCAAGCGCAACATGCTGTCCGACTCGCACCTGCTTTCACAAGAAGGCTTCAAGAAGATTTATCAGACGTTTCCGTATCAGACGAGCAGCGGTGTCGCGGGACAAGAGGTGCGCTCCTTTGTTTCACACGTGGTTGTGGCGATGCACATATTTGTCTCAACTGATTGCGCCTGTTATTAGGCAAAGGCGTTGAGTTCGTTGATCAAGATGTACAAGCAGTGGGCATACGATCTATATCCAGGGCTCAACTTTGAGGACTTCGTGGATCGCACAGAGGCTCTTGGCAAGACCCAAACGGTCCAGGGTCTCATGTCGGATCTCCGCACCAAGGAGATGCGTCGAGCGCTCGGGCTTCCAGAAGACGACAGCCACTTGCCGGAGGAACTGGGCCGCAGTGCGCAAGAGGACGGAGAGCAACGCGACGCCGACCCAGACGAGTCGGGGTTCATCGTCCCAGGGGGCGACGAATATGACGAAGACGACGGCAATTACAGCGGAGAAGAGGCCATGCTATGAGCAGCTTCGGCTCGCGTAGGATACCAACGGTGATTCCAATCGCGTACTGTAGAATAGAGAACAGACCTCCGTTTTTTCTGATGATGATGACTTCATCACAGTGTGAAAGTGTGAAGTTCACACCGTCGTTCCTTTTTCTGAATGGTAATTATTGGATAGAACCAGCTTCATTCCCTTCTAGAAAAAGAAGCGGGACCCGCCCTGCACGACTTCTCCGTAAGGCCTTATCGTGCTGGAGTCCAGAATGGAGTCGTCCTATTTGTTGGACAATACCAGAGACACCACATCAGGGAATGTACAGTCTGTAAATTCCAATACCAGTCTGACGTATTATGAGCAATCCATCAAATGGATTCCCCATCCGGAGCTCTTGGATGGGACACAAAACCTGGCTCTGGTCCAGAACCAGGTTTGTGTCACACGGGTTCACTCCGACTTACACTGGTCTCACTACTCTTGAAGACCCGTGGGTTTGAGCCCTTCGTGTGTAATGGGTGGCTGGGTACTTGGAACCCGCTCGGCGGGCCGTAGTGCCTCTGCTGAGTCCACATGACCTGGGTTCAAACCCACCCATGAACCCACCCGTTGAGAAGAAAATATTCGCCCACCTTCCTGACTCGCACCGATTTCAAGAAGGAACGGGAACGGGCTGGGGCCACTCCATACCAAGGGACCCAAGAGTATCCCCCTTCCATTTCGAACCGAGCGCCCGACGTGACCGTTTGACGCCACACAAAGCCGCCCCCGTACACGCGCACGCGCGACGCACAGCCTTTCTATCGCATTCAGCGAGTTCTGCGCGATCGAACGAGCCGTCGCAGTGGTTTCCCGTGTCTCTCTGTGCAGAGGTAGACCGACCAAAAGAACTAAACACAAAACGACATGCTCACGATGCGACCTGCGGTTGGAACCCCTTCCATGGCCTCGGTCGGCAGCCAAGGCAGCCTCGCCGGCAGCAGCAACGGCGCCGGTGGCGCACTGCCCAATGTCACGGACGCCATGTTTGACGCGTCGAACGACTGCGCGATCTGCGAGAAAAAGTTCCATGCTTTCCGCCGCAAGCACCGCTGTCGGGTATGTTATGTCGTTGTTATGTGCGAGTTTTCTTTTTTTCCCGTGGTCTCATCCTGTGGTTGGTAAATGTCCAGTCGTGCGGAAACGCCGTGTGCGGCAACTGTGCGCGCAACCACAAGATCATGCCGTCGCAAACGCTCATGCGCTTCAACAATGAACCAGTGCGGGTCTGCGACCGTTGTATCCAGGGCCAGACGCAGATGATGCAGGAACGCCGTCGCGTCGAAGATGCCGAGCGCGCGCGCGCACGGCAGCAGGCCGCGCTCCAGGACGAGCGCATTGCGCGCATGCTCGAGCAGTCGCGGCTCGACCAGATCCTCGCTACGCAGCTCGCGCTTGAAGAACGACAAAAGGCTGCGCGGATGCATGCCCAAGAGCAAAAGCATTTTGGTCCGCGCCCGGACCGTGCAACGATTCGTCGGCGCCGCAGTATGGACGACTCGATACTGGTCTCCAAGGCTGCGATGGTGGCGGCGCCGCTCAAGACGGCGCCCAAGGACCTGGATGTATTTATTACGGACGCCGAGAAGCGCGCGTTGACGATTCTCGATATGGCCAACATCAAACCTGCCGCGACGACCGAGGCCGTGAAGCCACCAACGGCGCAGGTCGCGACCATTGTGCGGCAGGCGACGATTGTACCCGAGGCCGACGAGTGCGCGATTTGCCTCGATAACATGGACGTGGGCGATGCGATCTACACGACGGCGTGTCGCCATAGCTTCCACTGGCGGTGTCTCAAAGATATCCAAAAGTCGGACGCGTCGAATGCCGACAAGTGCCCATCGTGCCGCTCGACCATGGAGGAGATGCAGGTGAAAAAGATCTGCGACCATCCGCGCGTGCGACTCGGCCATCGCTTCTGTCGCGACTGTGGCAACTCGGTGACGGAGCGCGATGCCAAGGCGCGGCCCAGCGACGACGCGCCGACGCCGCCGTCGAGCAGCCAGAGTGGTCACGTGCCGCAGCCGTCGCAGCCAACGTCCTATCGCGCGAGTTCCCACGGCGCGCTCGTGCGGTGTCCGCAGTGCCAGATCCAGATGCGCGTGCTGCCGCACATGTACAACATGTAAGTTCCTGATCTATCAGCTGGACGAGGCTTCTTTTCAGTTATACTGACGGTGACTTTTATCCCTATAGGCGCGTGGCGTGTCCAACGGGTCACATGTTCCTCGTGCAGGTCGCGGGCCGACCTCCGCCGCCGGTCCCCGCGCCGACGCCGTCGCTGTTTGGCGGCCGCACGGCGACGCGCGGCGCGCACAATGGTTACCCTGCCTCGTCGTACTACCAGCAGCGACCTGCCAACTACACGGGCTTGTAACTAGCAGAAAGAAGAGCCGAAACGACGGTAGTATACGGTTGCATATGTGGAAATGAATTTTAGGTTCCGCATTACCTATCGTTGTCTTTCATGCAAAATGCAGGGGCTGTGAATATGGTTATTATAGGTTGGCAGGATGCTGTTGTCACCGTGTCGTGTCGGCGAAGAAGTTGAAGTGAGACAGTCGCGCTTTCGTAAGATCACTTTGTGATCTCAGCAAGTCAATCACGTGGCGGAGATTGAAGCAGCATAGACACGACGCGACGCGACTACAGACGATCACTGCGGCGTGGAACAGTGATTCTCGCGGCAAATATTGCAGAAGCGTTATCCCCCCAAGCGCCTCAAAATCGGAAAACCTCACAGCATGGAGCACCATCGCAATCAGTCTCGTCGGGAATGCTTGGCATGCTGAGCCAGCTCTCAACACGACTCATCAAGCCAGCCCAACTATCTGCGACGTGTGCGAGCACAGAGGCTAGTAAACGGCATGGTAAAGTTCCCCCGGTATTGTCTTGCCCATTCACCCAGAATTGGGTTTTCCACATGAAGCCCTACCCCGCATTAGACCGCGGTTCAGCATGACGGTCCCTGCCTCAGGGTCTAAAAATCCCGAACCGTGAGTGGCCAGTCTTTCGGGTCCGGCCCTCCAGCCAGCCATTCGCTCCAGGCTCAGGCGAGCTGAGCGATTCCGCGGTTCCCAAGTCATTTCGCCTTTGAAGTAAAACGAAAGCAAAACCATGGCTGTCGGTGAGTACAATGGCCCGCGGTGGCGGGCGAGAGAGACGCGCGATGGAGCAGATTTGCGGACGAGAATGTCGGCGCGATCGAGTAGAGTATGGGCGTGGCGGTTTGGGCGCTGGAGACACTGCAGTTGCCGAGAGACGTGCGCAAGAAGAATACTGAAAACAATGCGAACAGTTCGAGACACGCATACTCACCTTATCCGGCTCCAGCCACAGAAACTACGCTTCCTCATGCATTCACCGCAGTGATTACCGACGTGTAACCGTGGATACGACGCCAGCTTGCGTGGTGCAACCCCAGCTTCGTGTAGGCAATTGAACGTGTCGATCCCCCGTGCTGTTCCATCGCGCTCTCTCTTTCCGCTCGCCACCGATTATGGAGTATTGGATCCTCCAACACGTCGGTATTAACGCGCGTGCTTGTCGCTCTCTATAGGCAAGAACAAGCGTTTGACCAAGGGCAAGAAGGGTGGCAAGAAGAAGGTGTACGTACTGGACTTGTCCTGCCGAGTCCGCGTTTGCTATGGCCCACGAGACTGATGGAAATGTTTACTCATGCAGCATTGACCCCTTCACGCGCAAGGACTGGTACGACCTCAAGGCGCCGGCCATCTTTTCGGAGCGCAACTTCGGCAAGACCCTGGTGAACCGCACGGCCGGTACCAAGATCGCGTCGGAGGGCCTTAAGGGCCGCGTCTTTGAAGTCTCGCTCGGCGACCTGAACAAGGACGAGGAGCAGTCGTTCCGCAAGATCCGTCTCTGCGCCGAAGAGATCCAGGGCACGCAGATCGTCACGGGCTTCCACGGCATGGACTTCACGCGCGACAAGCTTTGCTCGCTCATCCGCAAGTGGCAGACGCTCATTGAGGCGTTCGTGGACGTCAAGACCACGGACGGCTACACGGTGCGTCTCTTCTGCATTGCGTTCACCAAGCGTCGCCCGAACCAGATCCGCAAGACCACGTACGCGCAGAGCGCGCAGGTCCGCGCGATCCGCAAGAAGATGACCCAGATCATCACGGACGAGGCCTCCAAGTGCGACATTAAGGACCTGTTCCTCAAGTTTGTGCCCGAGATCATTGGCAAGGAGATTGAGAAGGCCACGCAGGGCATTTACCCGCTCCAGAACGTGTTCATCCGCAAGTGCAAGATTCTCAAGAAGCCCAAGTTCGACCTGGTGCGTCTCATGGAGCTCCACGAGGGCGGCGCCGAAGAAAAGGGCGCCAAGGTTGCGCGTGCCGAGGACCAGCTCGTCGAGACGCTTGCCGGCTCGGGCGGCCGCTTGTAAGCACTCGGTACCCACTGATGACGGCAGTGACGACGACGATGGCTTGCTAGTGTTTTGGAGAGAGTCTACGCGTGTTGAACGCGGCGCACCCCGCGAGTGCCCGCACCCAGCGCCGGTCTCTCTAATCGTATCAAGAATAAAGGCGAAATTCAATCACAGACAGTTGTGATGGTGTACAGTGCGAATCACAAACAGGGCGTGTGGCTGAGTCGTCTTGTGTTGCATCGAGAGGAAAAGCGGAGTCCTTCTGCAGCAACCATGAGCACGGATGCTTCACGCTACAATAATTGTTGGCGCCATGATGCCACGCACAATAATTGTCTTTTGCTTACTCTTATCAATAATTGCCGCTGTCCTCAAATAGTGGCCTCTCTTAGAAATGCCAATAAATTGGGCTTGTCCATTTCCCCTTTTCCCGCTTGTTTCCAAACCATAATGGCGACGCTGGAAGAGAAGCGCAAGACGCTCGAGCGCAAGTTTGTCGAGTCGCGGCCGCCGCTCGCGTACGCCAAGCTGCTCGGACGCGCGGGTGACGACTCGCCCTTTGACATGCTCATCACGACGCTGCCCGTCGAGCTAGGCCGCGGCCCCATCACCAGTAAGGCATTTGCCATTCCTTGTCTGTTGTTTATCTTCTTAATCTTCTGACGTCTCTACTACAGCCACGCCCGGCGCGCGGCTCTCGCTGGGCGAGCAGAAGGCCCTTTCGCGGCAGCACGCGCGGCTCCAGTGGAATCAGGAGAAGAGCTGCTTTGAGCTCGTGTGTCTGGGCAAGAATGGCGTCTTTGCGGCCGGCAAGTTTATCGCCAAGGACGGCACGGTCGAGCTCACGTCCAAAATGCCGCTCAAGATTGGCCCTGCGCGGCTGTACTTTCTCGCGGCGATCCGCTCGACGTGCAGCACGATGAGCGGCTTCAAGATGATGCAAAAGGCCTTTGAAAAGGCCGCTGCGAGGGGCAAGACGACAGCGACGACTGGCCTGAGCGTTGACGATCTGGTCACGCAGATTATGGAAATGTTCCCCAAGAGCGAACACGAACTGGGCGGACTCGACAACCTCAAGCGTTTCATCTCGTACGTTAGTAGGCATTTGGGTCTGCGCTAGAGGAAACGTACTGATTTGTTGGCATGTCATTTTGGACCAGCGACTATATCGTCGAAGACTTGCAGAATTTCGAGCCCATTGCCGGGACGTCACCTTTGCAGTATCGCATGAAGACCTCGTCTGCTTCGACGACCACGACCGCAACCACGACGTCAGCGACGTCTCGCAAGGCCGACGACGACAATGACGCAGCACGGAAGAAACAAAAGACCGACTGAGCAAAAACGTACATGCAGTTCTCACACTCTATTTCCCTTTTCCCTGTCTCGCTGTATCGTATGGGTACCTACCTGCCTATGGCTTACTCAGTATGACCTTTTCACGCATAGTCCTTGGCGGCCTGCTCGAGCACACGCTCACCCAAGAACTCGCCAAACCGGACACGCTGTCTCTCCATTTGCGACGCACACAATACGTCCACGTCGTACGCGTCTCGGTCTGGATGGTGCGGATCCCGTGGCGCGTACGGCACGGGTCCGTACTCGGGTGTGAACGTCGTGAACGCACGTGCCGCACCAGGAACCAGATCCGCGTGCTGACGTTTCGCAAACTGCCTTTCCCAGACATTAGTCCACAAGGCTTCAAAGCGCTCGACCTCTGGCCGCACTACCGGATCTTCTGGAAGCTGCGCGAGCTGCGACTGCTGCGCCGAGCCTACACGACCGTGGACGTGGTAGACGTGCGGCAATACGCGCGTCCACAAATGGCGCTCGTCGTGGGGCGTGTCCAGCAGCCGCTCTGCGGCCACACACCAATGGCTCAGATCCAAAGTGAGCTTGATGGCCGGAAACGCCGCGAGCAGCTCCAGCGTGGGCCACGGCGAGTAAAAGATGCGACCGCGGTGCGTCTCGTACGAGACATTGTCGACGCCCAACCGCGTTTCCACCTCGAGCGCATGGGCAACGAATTCAATCTGGTCGAGCTTGCGCCAGTGGTCGGCGCCCGTGTGCGCGTTCGTCCAGACGCGGTCCGGGAACGCGTCGCTGGCCGTCCCAAGCTGGCGTCTGTACCGCTCGACATGGCTCTTGACGCTGTCAAACTGCTGGCCCACGTGCTTGTCCTCGTAGTCGACCCAGCCCGAGTACACGCCGACAATGAGCTGCAGCGTGTGCTTGCGCAATAGATCGTTCACGACCGCGGCGCTGCCCAGCTGCGCGAGATCGCCGAGGCTCGCCTCGATGCCGTCAAAGCCCTGCGCCGCGATACGCGCGAACAACGCATCGGCGTACGCGACCTGGCCGCGCTCTGAGCCCGCGAGTCCGAGCCGCTTGGCGTTGGGCGCGCCCCAGAGCGAGCGGAAGCCCTTGAGCGCGAACGCCATTTCCACCGTTGACGTTGTGGATGTGCGTTGTGGCCGGCTGAGGTCGGGTATGGACGATACTAATTCAACATATAGACATGAAAGATTGTGTAAACATCACAATTGGCATGCAATGTTTATGTTATTTTCCGAAAGTGACCCACTTCAACCTGGACCAAGATCTCACTTGGCGTCTTTGCCATCGTCGTCGTCGTCGCCGCTGCGTTTTTTGGCGGCTCCTCCTGCGTCGCGATCGTCTCCATCGTCGTCATGATCACGTACGCTCTTGGTGGCTGCCTTGGTGTCGACGCTGTCGTCGTCCTCTTCTTCACCACGTAGCGACGGTTTTTTCTCGGCACGCGCGCGGCCGCGCATGGCCTTCATGAGCTGGAAGAACGCGTCATAGTCCATGGACGCGAGCACGATCTCGAGGAAATTGTCGGCGCGCTTGTCGGCCTTTATTGCGCGCTGGCAGACGTCCGCGAACTCGTCCTCGGAGATCTTTTGCTTGTCGAGAAAGTCTATGGACGCATAGCGTTCGCAAGTGAGACCGTGGACCCCAAGGGATCTATAGACACTATTACGCACCGGCCATTTGGCGGTTAAAGAGCTGCTGGAACTCGAGGTAGACCGTCATGTAGTTGAGCTCGTGCTCGACTTCGTCGCTAAACGACAGCGCGTTCTTAAGGAAAAACTCTTCGAACGAGCGCTGGAACGGGAACGACGCAATGTGCTCGGCCAGCGCGCGCACAACCGGCTCCTGGATGCTCTTGGCGTCGGCCATGGGTCCCTGCTCTCCTGTACCTTTAAACCTCTGCTTTCTTTTGGTTACTCTTTTGGGTTTGGAATTTGAAGCGGAGTGAACGGACCGACCGTCGCCGAATGGGCAGTGGGTGGGCGCTGCACATAACCGTTTGGAAAACGAAACGGCATTTCGCATTGTTCTAGAATTACCATCCATTCTCACTTCCATTTTCTTCACACCCCGGAAAACTCAATGATGGACGGAATCAATACAGTATTGGATGGCTTCCTCTACGCGCCGCAGCTCGACGATACATGCTCCTGCAGGACGCCACCAATGGGGAAGTGAACAAGACATTCGAAATGGAATGTTGACTTTTGAACCCAAATATTTCGAATCAAGAGCCTTCTATCAAGGCTATTCACAGTACTGCCCGCTCCGAAAAATGAGCTGGTCGAGTGGTTCCGAAGGGACATAGGAAAATCAGTATTCGATACAAATGGCGTCGCGCGTGACCAAGCTTTTCCTGCAGAACTGCCTTGCAGCACGCGACGCGACGTCCGCCGTGGGCAAGAAGAATGCTGGCGCAAAGAAAGGCACCAAACCTTCGATCTCTGCGTCTGTGAAAGTCACCAAATCGAGCAGCCGTCGCCGCAAGTCCAAGGCGAAAAGCTCCAGCAAATTGGCGGGCGGCGTGCGCTTTCTCGAGGCGGCGCAGCACGAACAGAAGCAGGCTGACAAGACCAAGGATAATCTGCGCAAACTCAAGACGCGCGCCAACGAAAAGTCCCAGCGGCTCATGGCCAAGGTGCGATCCCGCGCATGACGACTGTTTTTTGGTGGGGGCACTAGTGAACTAATTGATGACGAATGTATCTGTCCACGTAGGCACTGGAGAAGCGCCAAGCGATGCGCCTGTGAAGTGCCGTTTAAAACTCTTTCTGTATCATAATGCCTAGCTAGACGCAGCCACCAAGCTACCGCTCTCAGAAGAGGGAATTCTTCGACTTCAAGAAATTATTCTTTCTCGTTGCGTTTTCCATTTCTTGCTTAGTCATGGAACGCACGTCAACGCTTCTTAATCCTTCTTGACGGGCGAGGCCTTCATGCCACTCTGGTGGACATTGACCTTCACAGTGTCGTCCAAGCCTTCGAAATCGTCCTGTGGGAGGCACCGAATTATGAACCATGAGGAATTGTTTCCATGCAGATCATGCGCATTTAGTCCTAATGAAGAAACGCACCTTGCTCATCTGCTTCATGGTGTAGCCAAACACACCGAGCGCAAACGCGCCAAGGCTGCCGCCCATGATCAGGTTCTTGGCTCGCATCGACAGCGCCATCTTTGTATCCCTTGGTCTCACTTGGGCCGGTCGAAATGGGACGAGCTCCGCCCAATCATGATGGACGACTGTGGAACTTCGTACTTAGTCGGGAGCTCGTGGCAAAGTAAGAATATGAGGTCGTTAAGTGCGAATCGACCACATGACTACACTTTTGATCTCTCGTTCGGTTACGCTGCGGACGGAGATGCCGCTGCAACAGTGGACTTGACGACGTAGACCTTCTTGTAGATCTTGTGCGACGAAGCAGTCGATACGTTCGACTTGGTCATTGCTGTCTTTGGATTGCTGGGGCGGCGGGGCATCTTTGCTGGAGGTGCTGTGACTGGTGGCGCCATTGGCTCGGCCGGGTTGGCTTTTTGGGACTCGGACTCGTTCTTCGCGGTGCTTGACGTGTTTTGATGGCGTGGTGCACTCTCCTCGCGGTTCGTCGGTATATCCGACTTGGGTTTCTTTGAGAGCTTCCACTTTGTCGGCGCTGGCTTGCTTGGGGTATTATTCTGGCTCAAAGTCTCATGCGACGGAGTTGAAATGACAGGCTCGTTCGCAACGGATGATAACGTCTCTGACGAGTCCCGCGACTGATTTGATGAGCTAGGAGGCTTCTTCGTAGTCGAAGACCCCTTACGAGTTGCTGGTTTCTTTACTGAGCGCGAGTGTCCCGACACGACCTCTACCGTGGCTGCGACTGGGCTCAATGCCGTCGTGGTCGGTGTACCCACAGCGACAGGGATTTTCGCTACCGCTGTGCCAGTCTGCACGGGGGTCACTTTGGCCACATACATCTTGATCTCCTTCTTCGTGACAGCACTTGTACGGCGCGTGTGACTCTCTGTCTTGACAGACTGAGTGCGGTCTGGTCGGTTCGTTGCACGGTCGCCATCGTCCTCTTTCTCCTTGCTCGTGGGCAAAGCTTGTACATCTGCGCCGGTGGTCGCCGCACAAGTTGCCACTGGGATGTTTTGGCGAATCGGCGCCTTCGTCTCCTTCACCAGCTCTTCTGTCTTCACCTGTTGGTTCTCTGTCTTGCTCTGAACGGGAGAGCTGTTGACACGAAGCTTTCGGATTTTCTTGGACTGATGCAGTGCTGACTTTTGTAAGACTGGTTCTTCGCGTGCGTCGACAGCAACATGATGAGATGAGGACTCGGCTTCACTCACAGTGTCTGCAGGCCGAATGACGTCGATAAATGTCTTCTCGAGTACCGGTGCTGCTACCGACGCCGTCTTTGGTTTCTGCTTGAGGCCGACCACGAGGCTCTTCTTACCAAAGCGAGCAGTTGACGCGGGCACCGTGACACGACTGTTGGGTTGCTTCACTCCACCTCGCTCGTGGAATCCACTTAACGCGGCGGCTAACTGCTCTCGCTGCTTCTTCCGTTCTAGCAAAATGGTTCGTCGAGACTTCACAGTCGTGAAGGCCCCTTCGCCGTCATCCAGCATCTCTTCTTCGGCTTCGCGATCGTCGACTGACAAAGATTCAACGGGCTCTGGTTCAACAGTTGCTCGTTCGAGCTTGGAGTCGACGCTGCCGAACTTCGATGGTGGCCTTTTCGATTTGCCATTCATGTCCGAACGAGACCCACGGTTGTCCGTCTTCGTTCGCATCGAATCCTTCGGTTGTTTTGGTCGCGCACAGTCTTTTTCTGATGCCGTGGCCATCGTCGGCTTTGCCCGCGTCTTAATGGACGCAGATTTTGGCTTGGGCTTCGTTGTACCACATGTCTCCTTGTCAATCGATCCGGATCCGGATTTTTTGCACCCTTCGCGGATAGGCTGGCGGCGTGTATCTTTGCCTTGGAGTGGAGGTGCCGGGGCAAGCGTTGTGTCTGCGTCTTGCTTGCCGGCGTTCTCAGCGGCGACATCTGGATTCACGACCGGGCGGTTCGCCGCCACAACTCGCTTCATCTTGCCTCCCATCGACAAAGGCTTTGTCTTTTGCTCCTTAGTCCGTGACTTGACTTGAAGTGGTCTGGATTCACGAGATGACAATGGACCTGTTGATCCACTCTTGACTTCATTAACTGCGATCACAGTCTTGACGTCGGTGTCGGTTGATTCATGGGCTGGCAAGAGTTGATCAACTTCACGCGTCTCCTCTGCACGATCGGTCTCGTTAGTTGGTGGCGGTGGTTGACGCTCCTTCTTTACGATTTCGATCACGTGGGTTCCTTGATCTGCTTGAACCGCCTTGGTCTCCATCGAAGCAATTGGCTGAGCAGGTGCGACTGCGTTCAACCGCCGAGATGGTTTACTATCCTCCACTTCCACCATGATGCCACTCTTGTGGTCGAAAAGCATACGTGGCCCGTTCCTTTGCAGAATCCGAACGGTACTGGCGGAGACAATGTTTCTTGACGAATCGACGGCAAAACTCTTTACGACTGCTCGAGTCGATCCCGAAGATGGGAGGGCATTCGACTTGAGCATGTGAGGGACGGCTGCTGCATTCGCCTCTGCCTCACTCATCTTCCAAACGTTGGACGCTGCGGGCGCTGCATTCGATGGAACCTTCCACGCTGAATCCGGTGGTTTTCGGGTCGAGTCGCGGTTAGACTGGCTGTTGATGGTCGGCGAACGATCGCGCCGATGAAGCTCGTGGTGATGGAAAAGCTCACTGTGCTGGGATCCAAGGTCTTGAGCAGCAGATTCATCATGCGAGCTGTAGCGGCGAAGGCGCTGTTGCGACTGTTCGTGATAGGAATCGTATCGGCCATGCGGGTCATTGCGAACTGGATTGTCATATTGCGCGTCTTGGAAGCTCGCGAAGCTCGTACGCTGTCCGTGATACCCTCGTTCACCATTGCAGTGGGCAGACACGTAATTGTTCCCTGGTATTGTCCCCTGGTGGTCGTAGCCCGCCCCCTGTCTTGAGCCGTTCGTGTGGTCGTCGCACAATGGCGAGTGCTGGGGTTGATGTTGGAAACTCATAGTATAGATTTCCCGCGATGCCAGGGACGGATCGTCGTCGCCTGGCCTGGCCGTAACTTGCTGGAGAGGAGCACCGTCTTGCGCGTGGAGATCTGGAAACTCTCGCTTGCGCTCCATGCCGCGCTCCATCTCCACCTGCGCGAGATCTTCTTCCACTGCATCGTCGCCCCATCGCCCGCTGCCGCTGCTTGCGCTTGCAAACATTGCCGCGACATGCCGCACTGGTGGTGGTGGTCGCGGACGAGATACCAACGCGGCGGCGGGTGCGCTTCCGCTCCACACGCTCTCTTGCTCTCGTGTCGCTACAGACGCCGCTGCCGTTTGCTCTCCTGCTCGTTGCCGTGGGCCCTCCGCGTTGTTCACAGCAGTTTCCGCTGTCGCCATGGCGCCATTGCCCCATCCGCCGCCTTTGCCCGCTGGTACCAAGCTCACGTGGATGTCTTGCCCCATGTGCTCCTTGCGCAGACTCGGTGTGTTGATGGGCGTGGGTGCCGCCGCCGTGTTGGCGTCCAAAACGCCCTGTGCGCCTGCGCGCGCCGGTCCGCGCAGCACGAGCAGGCGATTGAGGCCGTTCACGCCGCCCGTGCGGTACCCGGCACTGACGCTGCTCGCGTCGCCGCCTCGCAGCGCCGGCGCCTTGTACAGTGCGTTCACGTTGCGGCTCGAGAACTTGGGCTTGGGCTTGAGGCTCGAGGTTGCCGCCATGTTCGTTTCCCTTTACTTTGGAGTTTCCCACCCCGTTGGTCTTTTCCTACGACAGTGGGCGGTCGCTTCTTCAACACCAACGTTGGGGAACAAGAAAAGTTGGGAGGAGTTGGCCACACCCCTTCACCAGCAACTCGCCAACAAAATACGACGAACCGAAATCGTTGGTTGAATCTAAGCTGTCGTGTTGACCACGCAGTATTATCGGTAGCGTCGTGTCCGATAGTACGCAACGGCAGATTCTTGTGGTGAGGTATATGACGAAAAGAGGAGAAATGCGAAAGGAGGAATGATCGCGAATGGCGATGGCGGCGCTTGCCGTGGTCCCAAGAGCTTCGCTGAGAATGCCCCTTCAAGATTGCGGCCCAATTGGGTTCGCGACGGTTGCTCAATCAGGGGGTTTCTTCCTTTTTCCATGAATCGATATTCGCTCCTGAAACTCAAAAAGCTGTTCGTATCGATAGGTTAGGAACACAATGGATGGTTTATGTGTAAGTGGAAGGCAATGGCCTCGCAGTGCGAGGGCATCTTGCTTCTCGCAGAGCTCGTGTCTCGAAGACGGACCGGACCGCCCAAGAAAAAGGCAAACTTGTGTGTCCACACTAGTGCGCTGATGGGTGAGCGGGGAGAATGCCCCTCTGACTCAAAGGAGAATTACCATATTCATTACTATCACACGGTATCGTGCAGTAGTAGAACGCGGCAAAACTAAGTGAGAGAAGTCGTATTTGTGTTTGCCTGTGTGAGCGAAGAACTGATGGCCGTACACCATAGCATTTCAACACATACAGAACTTATCTCTACGGTCTGGTTCGACCATAAACCGCGCCGAGTGTTCAAGGACGGCGTGGAGAAAGAGGATGACGCCACGCAGCAGCACGTTGGCCGCCGGGAACACGGCCTCGTACCAGAGTTGCTGGCCGTTGCGGTTGGGCGCGAACGCTTCAACCACGCGCAGATGCGCCGGCATGTTGGCCGCACGCTTCCAGCACACCGCGCCTCCTTGGTGGCGTCGTCGAGCGGCAGCTTGGGCACGAGGTAGACGGCATCAATGGGAGCAGTAGCAGTCGGGGTCATCTTGAAAGGGCCGACGCACAAGGCTTTGCACTCCAGTTTCATGAAATTGAAAGCGGCCAATCCGACAAATCCAAATTTGCGGACACGCACAAGAGCCTGTTGGGTTGTGCAGGCCACAGTCGCTTGGCTAGGTTAGTACTTGAACAAGAGTACGCGAAAGCCTTCGCGGTCAGCTTCTTTACAACGTCGTATTGTACTCTGTTGTTATCCAGATATGCAACAGAGCTGGCTTCAACCAGCTATTTCGCGTTTTCGTTCTACTCGCTTTTCTGCAGTGTATAGAGCAGATCGCGGTCCGCGACCGTGCCAATCATGAACACGTGCTCGCCCGTCTCGACAAAGCCGTACTTTTGGTAAAACTTTTGAGCGCGAAAGTTGTTCTCCCACACGCCAAGCCACGTGATCTTGCGGTCCATTTGCTTGACAATCTCCATCACATGGTCCATCAGCACGCATCCTGCGCCTTTGCCGTGGTACGGCTTGTCGATATACAGGCGCTTCACTTCGTAGTAGTCTTCGGACGGACCATTGTCGCCCGTGCGGACGCTACCATCGTGGAGCATGGCGTATCCGCACGGCGTCTCGCTGTCGTCCTCTGGGAACAGCAGCGCCGTGTATTTCTTCGGGTCTTCAAGCTCGGATTGGATCACCTTGATATCGTACGCCTCAATGAGGTAGCTGTTGAGGTCTTCGGCCGAGTAGAGGTGACCAAACGTGTCGACAAACGTACGCGCTGCGATCACGCTCACGGCGGCGGCATCGCTGGGCATCGCGACGCGCAACTTGTACGACAGAAAGCTCATTAGATGGGCTTTCGATTGCGGTGCCTTGTGGAATCAATGGAGGTCTGTCGAGTGAGGAAGGAGTGCGCAGCGATTCGCATGCGTTCGCGTGGCGCTGGGCGACGTCAATACCTTTGGTTTGATGGGATGCCACTTTGGTCATCCAATCGGGTGATGGGATGGCGATTCAGTTTTAAACATACTGAACGTGGTGGTTTTAAACAGTGTAGCCATATCGGCGGATCCGTGCCAGACGATTGCGGTTCTTTTCGGCGTGTCCTGTGTGAATGCAATCCAATCGCGACAACCGGAGACGGAAGACCGCAGATTCTGTTGGTATCCCATCGTATAAGCACTTGCCTCGCTCTCCCCGTATCGTTGCCAGACAGATTTGGAGAGCCTTCATGACGTGGGCAAGCATCTCGACCAATATCATTGCCAATGTAGGAGCGTATTTCTGTGCAATCGGTCAGTTTTTAGTTTTCGTCTCCAACGGTGAGGTGAACAATGCCAATGCCCACGTATCCCCATTATTCGCTTGGTGCTCCGGACTTGAAAGTGTAAATGAAATCGTCGTGGAGCTTGGCGCCGACAACGAACGTCCGCGTGCCCGTCACTTGGAACCCGTGCTGTTCGTAGAAGCGTTGCGCGCGCGTGTTGCCCTGCCACACGCCGATCCACAAAATCGGCTTCTTCATCGCGGTAGCAATCTCGAGCGCGCGCTGCAGCAGCACACTCCCAGCACCAGTGCCTTGGGCTGGCTTGTCGACGTAGATGCGCTTCACTTCGAGATAGTCTTCCTGCGGCAGGCCCGTGTCCTGCGGGCGGATGCTGCCGTCGTTGAGCGTCACAAACCCGCACGGTTCGGCTGCATTATCCTCGGGGAAGAGTAGCACTGTCGTCAGCATGGGGTTTTCTAACTCGGTGCGCGTCTGCTCCACCGAGTACGCCTTGGCCGTGTACTCGATGAGATCCTGCGGGTCAAAGTTGGCGTACGTCGCCTTGAACGTGCGCGACGCGAGCTCGCTGAGCACGACGGCGTCCTCGGGCGTCGCGACGCGGAGCACATACGACGGCTTCATGATTGGGAGGTTTTGTCGTTTGAGGAGTGAGAAGGGAAGCATAGACGCGAGAGCGCAATCAATGATGGGGATTGCATAGGGTCGATCGGGAGGAGACGTTCCCGTCACTGGTCACTTTTTATTGTTGGAAGGACGCACGGGAATCATCGGTGGGGGATGCTCTTCGTACTGAACTTCAAGATTCTCAATCATGCAGTGGTCATCACTCTTGCGGTCTAAATGTGTGGGGAAGGTGGGATCCAAGAGGCTCTTGTTGGTCTCGGCTGCCGCGCCGTTGGTGACGCCCAGCAATCCAGCGAGACGCTTACGCGTGTGGCGCCGGTGGGGCGGCCGCGTCCTTGCGAAGCGTGAACACAAAGCTCGGGTTCTGGGTCGATCCGACCTGGAACATGCGCGTGCCGGTCTGTTCAAAGCCGTACTTTTTGTAAAAGTTGTGGGCGCGCAAGCTCTTGTACCACGCGCCGACCCACGTGATGTTGCGGTTCTTCTCCTGGATGATCTTCATCATGTGCGCCATCAGCAGCGGCGCTGCGCCTTTGCCGTGGTGGGCTTCGTCCACGTACAGCCGCTTGAACTCTAGATAGTCTTGTGGGGACTTGTCCTCGTCGCCCGGACGCAGACTTCCGTCGTGGAGCATGCTGTACCCGCAGGGCGTTTCCAGGTCGTCTTGCGGGAACACTAGGACGACCGAGCGCTGAGGGTCCTCGATCTCGGACCGCACGAGGTCGACGTCGTACGCCGTCGTGAGAAAGGCTGAGAAATCTGCTTCCGTGAAGTATGCGCTGAACGCCGCCGTGAACGTTCGCGTCGCCAACGCGCTGAGCAGCGGCGCGTCGGCTGGTGTCGCCTCACGAAGCACGTAGGCGGTGGCTGGCATGTTGTGGAATGATGAGGACGACGTCATGGGGGACGACCTCTCGTGACGAGAGGTCGTCCCCCATGATTCGGTTCGGAAGCGATCTCCGTAAACAATGTTTGCACTCTTCCATGGCATGTGGCTGTCCACCACACAGATACCCTTGGGATCCTTCTGCGGCCATTGACCACTGGACCATTCGTGACTATTTGCCATCCCATCAATGAGAATGTTGGTCGCCATCCCATCACCTTCATAGCAATGTTCAATGAAGCCACGCGAATGGCAAATACCGTACCGGTACAGATTATCCGCAGTACCATTGCTCCGAGACCCACGGGTTTGTCCCCGAGGGTGAGCAATCTCTGAAGCCAACCTGGAGTAATCCCTCCCATAATCCAAATGGCTTCACTTTCTGTGAGTGGCATCTTGTCACTATTACCTAGGCACTAAAGCACGGGAAATCCTGATGCTGATGCAAAGACGTGCCTTCGATCTTTGTTATGTTGCGTTACTCCGCTTACGTTGCACGAAGAGCAACTTCGTATCCATTCTCGTATCTCTCTTAAAACCGATCCTTGCCTCCAAGTTTCCACAGCGAGAAAGAGAGAGGGAGCGGAAGGGAAAAATCTTCACAAGTCAAAGGAAAGACAAGGGAAACCAAAGCCAAGAGGGAAGTCAGTATGAGCACCATGAGCGTGGCCGACAAGACACCGCGGGTCGTAGAAGAAGCGGGCAAGTACCCGCGCGCACCAGGCATCGGCGCGCGCGATCTGCTGTACGGCACGGCCGGCTTCCGCGAGGACGCGTCGCTGCTCGTGTCGACGTGCCACCGCATGGGCATGCTCGCGGTGTTGCGTTCCAAGAGCGAGGGAAAGATCACGGGCGTCATGATCACGGCGTCCCACAATGCCGGGAGCGACAATGGACTCAAGCTCGTGGACTCGCGCGGCGAGATGCTCAAGCAGTCGTGGGAAAAGGTAACGGGAGTTGAAGAACCTGTGTTGGAGATTCTAGTACGGCAATGATCTCATACTTTATCTACTACAGTATGCGACCCAACTGGCGAATGCCGCGACCGACAAGATTGTCGAGGTGCTGGACGCGATCGTCACGGCCGAGAAGATTGATCTGGACCGCTCGGGCAACATTTTCATTGCCAAGGACACGCGCGCGTCGAGCGAGCATCTCGCCGAGCTGGCCCGCGAGGGCGCGCTCGTGATTGGCGGCAATGTGCTGGACTTTGGCCTGCAGACCACGCCGCAGCTCCACCATCTGGTGCGCATGTGGAACTATGAGCAGTACAACCGCGGCGACTGGGCGTCCGAGGTCGGGTACTACAACATGCTCGCGGACGCGTTTAAGCAGCTCACGGCCGGCATTGACGCCAAGAAGCTCGAGATGCGCACGCCGCTCTATGTGGACTGCGCCCATGGCGTCGGCGCGCTCCAGCTCTCGAAGCTCGCAAAGGAACTGTCCGAGTCGCTCCACTTGGAGATTCTCAACACGCCCAGTGACGGCGAACTCAACCACTTGTGCGGCGCCGAGCACGTTCAGAAGGCACGCAAGCCACCAGCCGGATTGTCGCGCGACGGCGACCGCGGCAAACGCTTTTGCAGCCTCGACGGCGACGCCGACCGCGTCGTGTTCCACTACTTTGACGAAGAGGGCGTGTGGCACTTGCTAGACGGCGACAAGCTCGCGTGTCTCTTTGCCGAGTTTTTCGCCGACAAAGTGCGCGTGCTCGAGCTTGACAAGGAAGGCGTCACGCTCGGTGTCGTGCAGACAGCGTACGCGAACGGTGCGGCGACGCGGTACTTGCAGTCGCGCGGTATCCGCGTCTCGCAGGCCAAGACGGGCGTCAAGTATTGCCACAAGAAGGCGACCGAGTACGACATTGGCATTTACTTTGAAGCCAACGGCCACGGTACAGTCGTGCTCAAGGACGGACTCGTTGAGAAGCTCCACAAGTGGGAAAGCTCGCTCCACGACGAACGCAAAAAGGCTGCGCTCGCGCAGTTGCTGGCTGCCCACCAGCTGATCAACCAGGCCACGGGCGACGCTCTGAGCGATTTGCTGTTTGTTGAGGTGCTGCTCATTCAGCGCAACTGGTCGATCGCCGACTGGGACCGCATCTACAATGATTTGCCGAGCCGCCAGACCAAGACGAAGATCAAGGACCGTGGAACCATCAAGGTTGATTCCGTCGACGACACCAAGGTGCTTTCGCCCGACACGCTCAAGTCGGCGCTCGCCGAGTCGCTCGCGCAGTTCGAGCGTAACCACGGACGTGCGTTTGTGCGTCCGTCGGGCACGGAGGACGCCGTTCGTGTGTACGCCGAGGCCGAGACCCAGGCGGACGCCGACGAGCTCGCGCTCAAGTTTGCCAAGCTTGTGCACCAGCACGCCGGTGGTGTCGGCGCCGAGCCAACGTCCTTTGTGGCGTAAGAGCAGGGCGTGTGAAGACTCAACAAACCAAACGAGCAAGTGCACCGCAGAGACGGATTAACACAGAGGGGGTAGTTGCGTGCTTCATCAATGCATACATGAATTGCGTCACGATTGTATTTATAAGTGGATGGAGAGTGGTGTTGAACTCACCGGTGGGGCGAGTTTTGCTTTTCCCTGACCGTTCATGGGAATACTTATCCACACAACAAGAAGAGCGCGCATTAGAATTCCTTTCGTATCATGTAGTTCCATTGTTTTATTTTTTTCCTCTACGGTGGGTTTCTTTGGTTTTCGATCCGGAAATGCTTCGGATCAATTATGTGAATATGGAATGCAAAAAATCATGCACAACCATGCATTCTACGTCCTACAACTATGCACTAAAAACGACACTG
>JAADVC010000178.1:0-30425 GCA_023334575.1 Pythium volutum | reverse complement strand
TGGACCAGGAGCAGCGCCTCGGAGCGCTCGTCGAGAGTGCGTACTATGGGACTGAGCATACCTAGGTTGAATGGAATGGCACTAACTGCGGGAATGAAAAGGCTCATTCAGTCAGCTCGAACAAATCTTCAACGCGTTGCTGCAGTCCGCCCAAGACACCAATGCGGCGCACCACGCGCAGTTTGAAGAAGCCTCCGCGATCCTCGAAGAAAACCTGGACCGCCATGAGCAGGTATGGATAACTTGGCAATTTTTATATATAGATGTTGATGGTTCACTCATCGTGCGCATTTCGTGGCGGCATGCAGGTCGAGACGAAGCTTCGTGCTATCATGGCGATTCTAATGGGTGGATTCAGTCAGCAGTGACGCCTTGGCGCAACCTTCGTGCCACATCCGTAATAAACCTCGCGGCACTTGCATTAAACCTCGTAATGGTCTGATGGACAGCAACTCGCAAACCACGAGAGTCATGTTGACAATGGCAGCCATGCTGAATGACGTGGGTGCCGTCCCGTTGACGAGCGACCCGCAGGTGATGGCGCTGCTAGACGGTAACTTCCACCGCTTTGACCAGTGGAAGAGCGGGCGCGAGGTCAACCGCCGTTCCAAGCTCATGCGGCTGCGAATGACGCTCGACCACCTGCTCACTCGCGTGCGTGTTCCTCGTTTTGTCTGTGCGTCAACGAATGATGATGCTGATCTTCTCGATTCGTAGATGCTTGGTGCGCGCGACTATGCCGGGGCAGCGCAGGTCCTGTCGGTCATGTACCATCGGTTCACGCTCATTCCGTCCCGCTGCGTGCAGGTTTGAAGCCTTTGGTCGGATTATGCCGTGGAGTTATGCCTGAGCTGCTCGGTCCATGCGTTTCGTAGGCAAGTCTGGAGATCCTCCGGCGCCACCCGCAGCACCACAAAGAAGAGCTCATGCTGTTTTACCAGAGCGCATTGCAGAACGGCCGTCTAGATGTGCGTCTAGATCTACCGCGTCGCCTCGTATGGGCGTACTAACGACCCATTGTCTTTACAATGTATGCAGCAAACCATGGTGTACAAAGAGATGCTCATGCTTCACATCGTCTCGGGGGACTATTACGAGGCCTATCATCTGTTCAAGGGCGAAATGCAAGAGGTGAGAGATACGTCACTGAATGGAATTGCTCTTACGCCGAACTACTGCTTGACGGAGATTCATGTTCACAGCTGGATGTCCACCACGACGCGCACTTGCAGGGAACGTTTGGGATGGTATGCTACTGGTTGCTTTTTATCGAGTCAGACGAGCTGCGACTCAAATTCACTCAACAGAGCGCCTCTGTCCTATCTGACGACGATAACGCGGATGTCGACGTATGGAACCCTTTCTTGAGATCCCACCAACATCCACAAAACCGAAGTCAATCAACTGTCACCCCTTCGTCGGCGTTAGAGCTCGTAGAGAGTCGATATATGTACAAGACCGCCATCGGCATTCACATATTGTACCAGGAAGCAACCACAGCGCTGCGCCGCGCCATCGCCGTCAGTCCAGAATCGACTGTGTTTCTCGAGTTTTATGTGCAGTTGCTGACGCTCGCCGGCGACGTGGATCGAGCGTGTGATCTACTCGAACACTTTTACTACCTGAATCCCACCGATCCTCACGCCGCCCGCTTGGTACGTTCCCGTCGAGGACCTTTGCATCTCCTTCCGTAATCTAACCAGTCTGTCCAGCTTGCAAGCTACTTAGAAGCTCATTTTCGCGGGTCCACGGATGCTCAAGTGGATATATATGCCAGGTAAAGTTATTTGGCCCAATTTGTGCCAAAGGCTGGGCACTGATCTCTGATTTTTCCCCAGGTGGCTTCAAAATGACCCCGCGAGCTCGGAGGCATTGAATAAGCTGCTCAAACTATCCAACCGTGGGTTCGTCTCGCATGAACGGCTCCTCCTGTTGCTGGCGAGCGCGCTCGACGTGATAGGTGGTGACTTCCACCTCGCGCAGTCGCCTGAAACGGTTGTTCAACTGTACAGAGCTTTTAATGAAGCCGTTCAAGCATGTGTCGACGCCGAGAGTCAAGATGCTTACCCAGACAGCGATATTCTCCTGGCCATACGCGCATCTCGGAAGTGGTGGATCAAGTCGTACTTGTCGCGGCCTGCGACGGCGGATCAAGCCGTTGCATTTATTTCACGCAACGAACTGTTCCATGAGGTCGTGGTCATAAAAGCTATGCTGGCGTATCATCTTTTCAACGAAGACGGGCTGGCGATCGGACGGTCGGTTCACGCACTCAGCCTCACGAGTCCACATGCTCTGAACGCTATGTACATGAAGAAATTTCGATGGTAAAGTGCTCTCGGATGGACCAATTCATTTTTCCGGATACTTACCCCTGTTATTGCAGTGTGTTCCCCACGGCAACCGTCAACAAGCTCTTCTTGCCCGCCGCGGCTTCAGCAACCAACAGCATAAATGTCATGAAGTCTGCGTCTGTGCATCCCAGTGTTCCTGTTCTCGATCGATCGCTGCTGATCAAAGACACAAGCCACGCCAAGAGATCGAGGACGGAAGTCATGCATTTGGAAGACGGAGCAGCCGCAGTCGATCAAGCACTCGTTCGCGTACTTGAAGAGGCCGTTCGTGTCGAATTCGCAGATGGGCAACTAGATCATGGACCGGGGAAGAGGTCCTTTGAGGCCATGATCAACAACCTGTTGTTTTCCAACGGCGAGAGCACGATCTCAGTACCACTTTATGCAGATCTCCTCGAGGAGCTGCTGTACAAGCAAACGAAGGCGTCATCCCCACACGTACAAGAGCAGCTCAACGGCCATCTGCGAGCTGCTGGTGCGACCATCCCGTCGTGGTTAGAAGTCCGAGAGGTTTTCCGATATCTCCAGGAGCGGTGGAGTACCAACGAAGCTCAATTTGGTCATGTTGGACTGCTACTTCGGTATGAAGCCTTCCTCGTGCGCTACATGCGCAAGCGAGCCAAGCCGTCCCAGTACTGGATTAGTGGCGTCTCCGCAAATGACGTTCGTGACGCGCTGCAGGAAATGAAACTCCACGTGTCAAAATCGCACGTCCACTTTCCCCAGTTTGACGAAGCGGCCAAGTGGATGCAGATCAAAGCGCGACGCTTTATTCGTCTTCGCCGGAGGCTTTTGCGTGACTATATGTTGGCGATGCGTTTCGTTGCCTACGAGAGCGAGCATGTCGAGACAAGAAACCTCGTGTATGCGGCAATGCGCGTTGCAGCTCAGCACTTTCACTCGGACCTCCTCACCGTTGAGGATCTTCGGCGCCAAGCTACGATTGTGCTCGTGAATCGGTACGCGTTCATCGTTCGGAATATGAAGCCGACGTATCGGCAGTTCTTAGAAGCCTACGTCCGCGTCGGACGCGTGTATGATCCCGTGGAAGCGCTCGCTGCGTTGAAGCGACGGTACGTCCGCATGAAACGAGTCAAGCTGGGAGACGTGAAAGCTTTTTTATGGATCAAGCAATGGGAGGCCGAGAATCCGGGCCAGTATCGTGACCTCATAGAGGACAAGGACGAAGACGAACCGTGATCGGGTTATGTCAAATCTTCAAACTCTGCGTGTGTCTGGGTGGTTCGTGGGGTCTCTTTAATGTGGGGTGGTACGAGCCCCAGGTGTATGTCAGCTGATACTACAACACGGCATCATGCCAGGGCGTGATGTGCCTTGCGTTTTTGCTTTTTTACTTGGGTTGCACCGAGTTGGCGTCGCCCACGATCTGCCACGCGATCATGCGGCTGTCGTTGCCGACGCTGAAAAATGTGTTGAGCGGACCGGTAGTGATGCGGCGCACGACGTCTTGGTGGCCAAAGTTGGCGCCGGCGCTAAAGGTTGTCTTGTACGCAAATGTCGGCAGCTCTTTGACCGTGATCGCACCATCCTACAAGAGACAGATACAGAAAAAACTCAGTCTTATCGCGCCATTTCCGTATGAACGGACGAGTCCACGCACCGAAGTGCCGACGAGCAGCAGCGCGACTTGGGCGACATCCTGCGTGCCGCACAGCGCCGTGACCTGGGCGTCCTGCGTTTCCTTGAACACTTGCTGGAACTGGCCGCCCATACTCCACACGATAATCTCCGAATCCAGGCCGCCACTGATGAGAAAGGTCTCGCCATTGTTGACCCAGAACTCGAGGTCCATGACGGCGTCCGTGTGGCCATTGTCGTCACCCGAGAGCACCTTGACGCACTGGTACGTGGACAAATCCCACAACCGGATCGTCGTATCGACTGACGCCGATGCAAGACTACAAGACCCCATACAACGATCGTCAGCCATGATTTCTACACGCGACAAAGAAAACCCCTCCAAAAACTCATACATGGGCGTCGTGCCGATCACAAACGTCTTGAGCCGCGTGACGCCGCGCACATGGCCGTCGAGAGTGCCGCGGCACTTGAACGCGTTGGTCGCCGGGTCCAGTTGCCAGTACCGCACGACGCCGTCGGCACTGCCACTAAACAGCGTCGCATTGCCCGACGAGTCGGTCGCGATCGCGAGCGACTGCACGGGCATCGAGTGCGCAAAGGGCAGCGCGTCGCTCACGCGAAACTCGTACGTCTGCGCCGGGTTCTCCAAATTCCAGCCACGGACCATACCCACGCTGACTTTGGATGCGTGCGGCGACGGGCCTTCAAAGCCCACAAACAAAAACGGCCCTTCGAGCACCATGGCGCTCACGCCTTCGCGTCGCTCACTTGGGTTTGCGCCATTCGCAGCGCCGCCTCCACTCGCGCCGCCGCCAAAGGGGCTGCCCGCTGCGGGCGCCGCCGTCGGTGCGGCCGTCGGAAGCACTGGCAGCGTCGTGATCTCGCGCCACGACGCGCAGTCCCAGAGCTTGACCGTCGCGTCGGCCGCGCCCGTAAAGAGCTGCTGCCGCGCAGCCCACATGATGACGTCTTTGACCGGCCCGCTGTGGCCGCGCGTCTCGCCAATCTTCTTGACAAAGTGCGGGTACCGACACGGACGGCCGTTTTGCTGCTCAAAGTCGCACTTGCCTTCGAGGAAGCGGCGACAGGTCTCGCTGCCGAGCCCCGGCGGACCGCCGCCGCCACGGCCGCCGCCATAGCCGCCGCTGCGGCCGCCACCACGCGGACCCCGCCCACGGCTGCGGCCGCCAAAGCCGCCGCCGCCTCGTCGGTTGTTGTTGTTGTAGTTTTGGTTGTAGCTCATGGCCCCAGCGGCAATGCGTAGGGAGGGGAGGGGGGCGATGGAGAGACCGCGATGAATGTCGGGTGGGGCGTGGCGGCCGTTCTCGATGTATGGGCCAGAGACTGTGGGTTGAGCAGGAGAGAGGTGGACGAGGCGGTTCGTAACACAATAGTTAAGAACAGTCCGCTGTGTCTTGTCGGACCTTCGAGTGACATGTTCATTAGAGTGACGTGTGTTATCGACACTTTGTAAATAATAGGTCACTAAAACAAGATATTTTAGTGACAGGTTTGGATCTTTCGTTGCGAAAGGACGCATTCGGAAAATGGAGCCGCAAATGGACGAGTTAAACAGCGCCGCTCCGCCATCGCCGTCTTCTATGGCGACTCCGTTACCGCCCACAGAGTTTGACGTAGCACTGACCAAAGGCGCGTACGGCTTTGGGATCTACTTCGTAGCCGCGACCGACGGCGCCGCTGTCGTGGACCCGACCACGCCGTTTTATCGGCTGCCGGACGACGCGCTCGCGCCCGGCGAGACTAGCGGCGTGATCGCGCCGGGTGATCGTCTGCTCGCAATCAATGGGACGCGTGTTGAGCATTGGCGGTTCGCTGACGTTGTCGACGAGCTGCGGCGCACGCCACCGGGCGATGCGGTGCTGCGGTTCCGACGCGTGGCCGCTTTCGATCTCAACGGCGCAAGAGATAGCGAGAATCAGGACGACGGTGCGGTGATCCCACCACTAGAGTGCGTAAATGACACCAAATTGGCGTTGGAAGGCGAGCGCGAGCGCGACTCGCTCGCTGCGTCGCTGGTGCGCCACGAGCCCAAGCGTGTGCGATGGAAGCTGTTTGACTGGCCCACAGTCAGCGCCGCCAGCCTGGCGGCCTCCTCCGTGGCAACAGCGCCGTCCGTCCATGGAGATGCAATGAACCGATCGGCCGCAATGGAAGAACTGCTTGTGGGCATGGAGAACCGCCTGCGCGAGCTGGAAGACGCCGTCGAGCGCGAGAAGAAGTGCCGCTTCTTGGCCGAGAAAAAGAACATTCTCTACCGCAACGCGCTCTGCACGCTCAGCGACGAGAATGCGCAACTGCGCCACGCACTGGCGGCCGAGACCCACGCGCGCGAGGCCAGTCGGCGCTTCCAGCAGCAGAAACTACAACTGAGCATTTAGGGTAGTACTATGAATAAGCGTGGAGGTTTTACCCCCTGCCAAAAGGCCCCCTGCCAATAATCCAGTTGACAACCGCGTGCTCAATCCCACAAAACGACACACGCCCAGTGTGAGGAACCATGTCGAAGGCTGTGACGACCGCCGTACCCACAACGTCCTCCGCGCCCGACGCCGAGACGGCATCTCCCAAGGGACCGCCGCTGTTGCTCTACGAGTGCTCGCTCACGTCGTCCGACATTGACCTCTCGCTGCGGGACGATCTCTCAGCGAGCGTCCAGGACTACCTCATGCGCATCGTCGACGAGCTTCAGCACTTCAGCAAGTGGGCCGCTGCTTGCCAGAGCCGTCTCGTCCACTGTGAACAACAGCACGAATGCGTGCCGCACAGCTGCGCTCGTGGAAAGCGTCCGCGCCGATGCAAGCGCCTCGGCCCACGCCACGGCCGACGTTCCAATTGTCCAGCGACTCGATGGGCACCACAAACGGCTCATGGCGCTTGAGAGGCAAGTGGTCGAGTCGCCACTGGCGAATGCCACCACCCCGCAACACGAGCTGGGCTCGCACCAGCGTCGGCTCGACCACGTCGAGGCAGCGATGGCTTTACAGCTCCACGCGTTGACCTCCAAGACCGCCGAGTCGCTGGTCTCGATGCGAGACACGCAAGTGCAGCTCACAGCCAAGCTGCAGATCGTGCGCGAGGACATGCAGCAGCAACGTGACGACCTCTACCAGAAAATGCAGCAGCTTTTGCGGACTCTCCAGCGTGCGCGCGGCGGCCACGCCAGAGACATGATGCCACGGCCGACCAGTTCTGTAGTCACAGCGGTAGGCGTCTCGGCGCTGCTCAGCCACAAAGCGAACGGAGAAGAATGCTTTCTCCACGCTAAGGCCGCGCTGGCTCCTCGTAGCGAAGGTACTCTCCCGTCGAAACCCGTGCTTTCGCTGCCCCTGCGTGGCATGGAGGGTTATGGCGGTGCTGGTTCAGTACGATCGCTGACGCCAGGTCGGTCCGGACCCATGGCGGCGGCGTTGCGTATCCACTCGTCAATAATCAGCCAACCACTGGGGTATGAAGACGAGATACCTCCCGCCGTAGCGTCTTCTCCTGGGAATCGATTCTCGCCACGAACAACGTCTCTCCGCGTGACTTCGGCGACGAAGGCGACGGCAATTACACGTCGACCGAAAGCGCCACGTCCAGAGACGGCCAAGTGAGATCGAATAACATCAGCATTCCAACAAGGTATTTCTTTAGCACGAAATGACGTTGCACAGCGTCTTCCAGCGCGGCGGCTCGACGTTGGTCTTGACGGCGCTGCTCGCGTACGTGCCGAGGTCTTTGATCCATAATGCAAACTCTTCAAGGTGGCGCAGGAGGCGCTCATTCACGGCCGCGTCCGTACTGTCATTTCATGATGATACGTTAGAAGAGATCAGGTAACGTAAAAGAGACCAAGTTTCACTCGACGCACCTCACGACATAGTCGATGAAGAAGATATAGTCCCTACAGAATTCGCACAACACAAAAAAAATTAGTCTTCCCCCCTTTTTGAATCCCTAGGGATATGACGTACCAGTGGTGGGTCTGCGACGAAAATAGGCCGCCGGCCGTGGACGCCGGCCGGCTCTCAATCTTGATAATGGTCACGTTGCGGAGCGCAAACGCCGAGACGATCTTGAACAGCGCCTGCGGCTCGTTGGGCACGGCCACGACAATACTGCTCTTCATTTTGACGGACCGCGACGACGACGGCGCCGCCGGTGTCATTAGAGCGGGGGACTCGCGCCGCGCGAGGATCGCGTACCGCGTCTCGTTGTGGAGCTCGTCGCCGACGCCCTTCTCCAACACACAGAGCCCGTGGGTCTGTGCGGCCTGCTCGCTCGCGATCGCCGCAATGTTCTTGTGACATTCGTGGCGCACCATGTGGCACGCGCCGGCGCTGTCCCACGTGGCCTGGCGGTCAATGTACATGCCAAACTTCTTTTCCAGGTCGGTAATGTACGCCTGGCAGTGGTCGAGGATCGCCGGGTGCGACAGCAGGCAGTTGAGGTCCTCGAGCTTGGCGCCTTCGACCGCGCAGAGACACAGCTCCTGCACGCACGCGATCTCGCCCACAATCTTGAGCTCGGACGCGATAAGCCGGTCGAGAATGCCGTGGAACGTGCCCGAGATCGAGTTCTCAATGGGCAGCACGCCGTACTCGATTTCGCCGCGTTCGAGCGCGTCGACCACGGTTGCGACCTGCGAGTACCCGACCGTTTCAAAGTCGTTGGGTGTGAGCGCGCGGTGGCGCTTGAGCTCGTCAAAGTACAAGCGCGCAGCCACGTCCGAGAACGCGCCTTCCTTGCCCTGGAACCCGACCAGCAAAAAGTCCTGGTCGACCTTTTGTCTCTTGACGGACTTTGCCGACGTGTCTGTGGGTGTCATGACCGCGGTGGCAAACGCGTCGTCGACCTGGATGCCGTCGCTTTCCACGGGCGCCAGCGCCACGGGCGCGTCGGCCTTGCGCTTGCTCGCGGCGCTGCTACCGCCACTGCGCGCGTCCGTGGACGGGCGTCTCCCTGCGCCGGGCAAGCGCCGCGCATTCGGATGGAGCTCTGCGAGCTGCGCCTCCTTTTCGCGCCACGCGCGGATGCAGTTGCGGTCCACGTTGAAGCGGCGCGCGACCGCACGGAGCGACTCGTTCTTGGCGGCCTGGACGATCGCGAGCTTCTCTTCGACCGTGTAGCTGCGCTTCTTCTCTTTGCGCACGGCGTCCTCGCCCAGTCCCTCCATGGACGCCGCGATCGCCGCAGCGAGCGAGAGCGACGCGCCTGACGAGACGACGGCGGCGGCGGCGGCGGCCGATGGGGTCGCCATGGTCGTTGTGGTGGGGTTCTTTTGGATGAAGTGGCCAAAAGCCAGTGCCCCATGGGGGGCTTTGGGACCAATCAAAATCCATCGATAGTGTGGACCACGTTATGTAAGTCGTTTGGAGGGTTGGAATCAGATAAGACCATGAGGAACGAATTCTGAGAAGATGAACAAACATGGCTACATATTGGTGTCCATATTCCGGACGTGTGCCTGCCAGACAAACGATGACAATGGAGACGGCGCTGCCCGTCGTGATGGACCTCCAGCAGACGCGGGTGCACGCATTCCTCGCGCATGAGCGACCACCACCGACCAAGCCACCGACGCACGCGACCAACGACGTGTCAGACATTCGCGGCGCGCGGCCGCTGCTCAAGGACCACGTCTACGTTAACAAGCCGCACTTTTACGAGCCGCAAGACGTCGCCGGCTCGTCCAGCAAAGAACTCCATCCGAGACACCGCCGTGTGGGCGTCGATGTTCGTTACCAGCAACTCCATATCGAAGGTGTGTATGTATACAAGGCAGCGGATGTGCTTGATTACGTCCTGACCATATATATATTTTCTAGGCTCGACACCAGAGCCCGCGGGCTTCAAGACCAAGCGAGTCTGCAACCCGTTGAACCCAGAGTACAAGCTACCTTCCTTCCAAGAGGCGCCGCATGTTGCGCCCAAGTTTTTGCGCGACAGCTATGACGTCTCGGACATTGACGGCACGTGCTTCAAGAATAAGTTTATTTCGAATCCGCGCTCGCCCATGCGGCTCGACGATATTCCCGGCGCGCAGGTCGGATGGATGCTCTCCCACAGGCGCGCGCTGCGCGTGCACCCGCCACGCGACATCCTGGACGTCGCCGACATCATCAACGTCGACTTCAAATCCAGTCGCGTCACGTACGTTACGCGTTGCTTTACCCAGGGCCTCGTTTCCACCTGTGATTAACTTTAGCGATTGTAGCAACGTGTTGGACCCAGTCTACACTGTAAACGGCATGACATACCACGACGACGCACTCGTGCACCCCAAGCAGCTCCACCGCACGCTCAACAAGCCGCACAATGCGCTGCGCACGAGCGACATTGCCGGCGCGAGTGCCGAGGACGCTGGCAGGACCGTCGTGGCGGGCATTGCGAACGAGCGACGGCGCGACTTCCGTCCGACCCCCAACCGCACGGACGATGTACTGGGTGCACACGCCGACACGGTGCTCCACAGTATCCGCAGCAACCGTCGCGTGGACCCCAACTGGCCCGAGTACAACGTACTCGATGGCAAGAAAGTTGACTCGAGCGCCATGTGTGTGGCCAAGTCGATCGTGTTTGCTGATCTCGTCCTGGCGCACGACAGCGCGAGGAAGAGAGGAGACGAGCCCAAGGGACCGTACGTCGTGTGCGGCGTCGCCAACGTCGGCATGGTGGGTGGTAGTAACCAGAGCAAAGAGAAGGAGAAGAAGGAGAAACCGCCAAGGCGATCGACCGCCCCGGCAGTGGTGCTGCACGGAGTTGATACGGGCAGGAGAGGCAGCAGCACCAGCAGCCGAACACTCGCGACCGCGGGTGCCGCTCAGGCGACGACCAGTGGCGTGCGTGTGACGCCCGCCGAGAAAAGAGAGGCCGAGGCGAGACGAAAAGAGATCGCACTGGTCCGCGAGCTCAAGTAACACGACTACAGCATCAGAGTATCAATAGACCATCTTATTCCACGCCTACGTGAGATCAAACTCGTCCTCGTCCTTGGGTGGCGCCGCCGTCCGTGCTTTGCCCGCACCTCGATCCGCATCGTGGTCTTCGCTGGTTCTGGTTGGCGCCGTCGCAAACTCGAGGTCGTCAAAGTCAAAGTCGGTCGCCTGGCGGTCGTCTTTGGACGCGACCGTGAGACTGGCCATGCTCTCCGTGGGCAAATCAAACTCGCTCTCGCTGGCCGGAGCTTCACGCTGCGCCGACTTCTTTCGCGGCGGTGGAGTCTCGTACTCGTTCTTTAGTGGCGCTGCACGGGTGGACGCGGAGGTCGACGACGCTCCATGCGCGTACCGGTCCTTGGCGGGCGCGGCCGGCGCAAACGGGTTCTTTCCGGATCCAGATCCAGATCCAGATGCCGTGCGCGGCTGCGATTGGGAGCCACCACTCGCCGTGCGTGAGCCCGTGCGCGAGCCCGTGTGGCTGCTGGGCTGCGGGGCACTGTCGATACTGCTGCCGCCGCCAAAGACCGAAAGCTTGCGGACGAGCCGGCCAATCTGGTTGTCCAGAAAGCTAAAGCCCTGCTTACGGATAGTCTGCTGGAGCAGCTCTTCGTTGCCCTGCTTGAACGCACGTACGAGATCTTCAGCGAGTGCGCACTCGTCCGTCTTGAGAAAGTCGTCCGACTGCAGCTGCGCCATGTACGCCTTGTCGGCTGCCGCGACGTCACCAATCACGAGCAGCAGCACGATCTCGCTCAGGTAGCACTTGTGGATGTTGTTGGGCTGGTCAATCTCGTGGAAGATCGCGACCTGGCGCTCCAACAGCGCCACTGCCTCTTGATAGAGTCCGTTCTTAACCAGGTACGCGAGCGTCTTGCGGAACACGTCGACGGCAAAGTGCGGCTTGCTCTGCGCCTCCATGAGCGAGCACGCGCGCATGTACAGCTCACGCACATCACTCGCTCCGTTCTCTTCGCAAGTCGTCGCGCCCTTGAGCAGCGCGTCGGCGGCCTTGCCCAGCTCGCCCATGTCGCTGTAGTACGAGCAGGCCGACTCGTACGACTTTTTCATGTCGTCGAGGTACTTGTCGCGCACGGCGCCGGTCGCACGGGTCTCCTTGATTTGCTGCACAGACACCTTGGCGGCGTTTTCGCAGTTTTGCGCCGCGCGGAACGCCGAGTTGTTCTTGCTCTGCACGGCCGCAGCCTGCGCGTAGATGCGCTTGGCCATGTCGAGATCGCCCGCGGCGCGGAAGCCGTCGGCCGCCTTCTCGAGCAGCGGCGCGGCCTGCAGGTAGTCTGGCTGCCAGCGGAACATGGTCTTTTCCATCATTTTGTTGGCCTGCTTGATGGCCTCCTCGGCCTCCTTGCGCTTCTTGGCCTGCAGCGCCGACATGCTTCTTGTCTTCTGTAGCTGCTCGCGGGGAGAATGTAAAAGTGCCCATGCCTGCTTGCAAAGGTTTCGGATCGGAAACCACTCCCAATAGAGCGCCGTAAAAAGGGGGTGGTAGTTTTCTACCATAAACAATGGGAACGCTTCAATTATTAAACTACATAGTAGATGACGAAATATTCGAAAAAGAAGAGCAGTGGCCGTCCATCTAGCCAAAGGCCGACTCGAGCCGCGACGACAGCTTCGGGCGCGGCTTGATGCGACGGAAGCTCTCTCCTTCGTGGCATTTAGCGTCGATGAAATCCCGGCAGCGCAGTGCGCGCAGCGGCACGTCAATACGGAGTCCCGTGGTCGCGTTGAGCTGCACGAGCATTGCGTAGATGGCTTCCTTCTGCACCAGCGACGACGCGCCACCAGCAAGCGTGGCGCACTCGGCGTAGCAAAAGTAGAGCCGTCGGTCGTTTGCGCCGTCAGGCGTGAGCAGGCGGCGCACGATGAGCTCAAACGGGTACATGTCCTCTCGGCGCACGCGGTACATGAGCGACGCGGTCGCCGGCTTGAGCAAAATGTCCAGCAACAATCCGCTCGGCAACATGAGCACGACGAACCGCGATTCGCTCAAACCATTACTGTCCATGGCGCTGGGCGCGAGCGCAGACGCATTTCTCTTCTTGTTGGCGGCAGCAGACACGCCTTTGACGGCATGGTGCACAAACCATTCGTTCCACGTCTTGACATGGAGCTCCAATTCGCCCAACAGCGGCCACGGCACGGCCACAAGACCCGGCGCCGAGCGCGACGTTGTCGCAACAGGTCCAAGACGTGGCGCGTCGTGCTTGCTCGTGGAAATGGCGAGCGCGTATTCGTGGAAATGCTGTTTGAACACAAACATCTTGAGCTCGGCGAGCACATCCCAGAACGAGAAGCGTCCGCTGTGGCGCCGAAAGTCGGCAAAGACAAACTGGAGCGGCCCGAAGTGGAAGACGATGGCCACGAGCGTGCAGAGCGCAAAGCAAAAAGCGGTAATCGTTGAGACGATCGAGTAGAGCGAGCCGTGGAACGCATAGTCAATCTACGGGGACAGGAGAAGGGGATGTCAGCAAGCAGCTCAGTTTCCAGCCCAAGGCGCTACACAAATGGGAAAAAAGTACCAGTTTGATCTTGAGCGCGCAGTAGGAGAAGACGATCCACACGCGCAGCGACGGCGGCAGCACGACGAGCCCGTGGCCGCGCAGCAGGTGCTGCGTGATGCGGTAGCCGAGGTACGTCGCGAGGGTCTCGGTGAGCAAAAAGTAGAGCGCGAACATGCGGCAGTCAAACTCGCGCACGTGGTCCATGGTGCGCAGCGCGTCGTGCGCGACGGGCGGGCCGTACGAGTGGGCGTCGGGCCACTGCGCCGAGTGGATGCGGTGGCCCCAGTCAGGCCCGCGGCGGTAAAGCGGCTGGAGATGCATGAAGAGGAGTGAGATGGAGGAGTGACGATGCGTGGGCGATTGGATTATGTGGGAACCAACGAAGACAGTCGTGGTGGTTCAAGCGACAGGGGGGAGAACGCTTGTTCGGAACAACTTCTGCTGTTCCGCAACTGGCGACAGACAGCCCCGGAAGGATACAGTACAGAACAAAAATACTTCACTTGGTGTTTGTATGCGAAAACCCAGCTGGGGCCATTTCTCGTTTGGAAATTTCAGCTGCAAAAAAATCCAGATCTGTGTTCAAGGGATAATAAAAAGCGCTTTTTTTAAATTGGGACAGGTTCTGGACCGTTTCGTCCTCTTGTGTTTAGTCCGTGGAGCTCATCTCAGATGAACCCATTCTCGTTTCCTTGATGTCACGGCTCTGTGTGCTACCGCCACTGCTAGTGGTGCTGCTGCTGCTGCTGGTGCTTCTGCCGCAGCCCACGGACAGCTACACGTGCCCCAACTTCTGCTCGCAGCGCGGACTCTGCGGCGCGCAGGGCGTGTGTCTCTGTCCGCCCCAATGGCGCGGCGCCGACTGCTCGCTCGCGCGGTGTCCAATCGGCGTCGCGTGGGCCGACCAGGCCACGGGCGTGGACGCTGCCCACAACGCCGCCCCCTGTTCCAACCGTGGCGCGTGCAATACGGAAACGGGGCTCTGCTCCTGCGACCCGGGTTTCACGGGCGCCGCCTGCGAACGCAGTACTGTTTTCTCCGAGTCGGATATAAACTCAAAGCAAAACGACTCATGGGTTGCGCTCATGTATTGTAGTGACCTGCAACTGCAATGGCCACGGACGATGCGAGTCCATGCGCCGCTTTGCGCGCACGAAAGATCCGGGCACGGGCCAGCTCTTCCGTTACACGAACAATTGGGACTCGGACAAGATCGCTGGGTGCGTGTGCGACACCGGGTACGCGGGCTCCAATTGCAACGAGCGTACGTCACGCAGCTCCCTGCGCTACAGTATCTCTAGCTAATACCTCTAACCACCGACCAAACAGGACTGTGTCCGCGCGGCGACGACCCGCTCACGGGCACGATTCAGGACCCGAACGGCATCCAGCGCAACGAGCGCCAGCGCGTGACGTGCCGCGCCACGGGCGGCAGCTTCACGCTCACGTTCCGCGGCTTCACGACCGAGCCCATGATCGCGAGCGACTCGCGCGACACTGTGCGCAGCAAGCTCGTGGCGTTGCCATCGATCCGCGCGGCCACGGTCACGTTTGGCGGTATCACTCTCGTAGCATGCACGGCCATTGGCAATGACATTAGCATCGAGTTTACGCAGAACTTCGGCGACCTCCCGGACATGCAAGTGGACGGCTCGCAGCTCGCGCACACGACACCGGTCGCGGGCGTACAGCCGTCGCTCGTGTTTTCAACAGTCACCCAGGGCACCAAGGAGAACTTGCCGTGCTCGCGGCGCGGCACGTGCGACCGCACGAACGGCGTGTGCGCGTGCTACCCCAACTACTTTTCCAGCAACGGACTGGGCCAGATTGGCGTGCGCGGCGACTGCGGCTTTGTGTCGTCTACGGTCACGAGCTGTCCGGGCGAGATCGCGTGCAGTGGACAGGGCACGTGCCGCGGGCCGCCGACCTATGACTGCGTGTGCAACGAAGGGTTTGCCGGCGGCGATTGCAACGAGCGCGAGTGCCCCAAGGGCAAGGCCTGGTTCGATCTGCCGTCGGCCGACGACACGGCCCACGCGCTCGTCGAGTGCTCGAACGCCGGCACGTGCGACCGCCAAAAGGGCGACTGCATCTGCAACGCCGGCTTCACGGGCTCGGCGTGCAATCGCCTTTTGTGCCCCAGCGACTGCAGCGGCCACGGCACGTGTCTGACCATGGAGGATCTGGCCAAGGCCGCCAAGGTGAATGGCGAGCGCATGGGCTTCCAGTACGGCGCCGTGCCCAACAAGAAGGAGACGTGGGACTTTGACATGGTGCGCGGCTGTCTGCGCAACGCCGGCTGGGACGGCCACGACTGCAGCCGCCAAGTGTGCCCCACGGGCGACGACCCCATGACGGTCGTGACGGATGCCGACGGCCTGCCGCAGCGCAACGAAGTGCAAGAGCTCGTCTGTGTGGGCACGTCCGGCTTTTTCAGCCTGCGGTTCCGCGACGCCGCGACGCCGCAGCTGCCCTTCTCGGTCGCGGCGGCTGATCTCCAGCGCGCGCTCAACGCCCTGCCCACAATCAATGGCGTGGCCGTGAGCTACAGCGGCGGCGGCGGGCTCGCGGCGTGTACGCTCGCGGGCACGACAACAGTGCGCGTCGAGTTTCTGCAGGACTTTGGCGACCTGCCGCCACTGCGGTGGATCTTGGACGGCGCGCTCACGCTCTCGATCGCGACCGACGGCGCCGGCGGGTCGCAGCGTGGCACAAAAGAGGACGCCGTGTGCGCGAACCGCGGTCTGTGCGTGCCCTCGACGGGCCAGTGCCGCTGCGTCTTTGGCTTCACGAGCAGCGACGGCAACGGCCGCGAAGGCCCGCGCGGCGCCTGCGGCTTCAAGGAACCGATCTACATTAACTCGGCCGGCAAGGTCGCGAACGAGAGTTAATTGGATTCACATTGCCAATTAAAATCCCAATTCTAATTCATCTAAATGGTCTTACTGGCGCAGCGCGAGCAGTTCGGCGTCGCGCTCCTTGAGCAGCTCGCGCAGGTACTCGTTCTCGAGCTCGAGCTCGCGGATCTGGCTCATGCGTGTCTCGTTCTCGGCTTCGGCGATCTCAATGCCACCCACAAACTCCCTCAACAGCTCCCGTTGGCTGCCCGGCCGCGTCAGCAGCGGAGGCAGAGGAGCGGCGGTCGACGGTGTTGGATCCGTTGCCGTTGGCGTAGACTCCGTCGGCGCTGGCGTTGGCGAGTCAGATCCGTTAGTCTGGTTCTTGGGGCTGCTCGCCATAGTCACCGTCGTCGCGTCGCTGCTGCTACTTTCGAGCCGCTGGAGCTCGGCCACGTACTTGGCCTTGAGCACCGTCATGAGCGACGACCGCCCGCGCGACGGCTGCGCGAGCGGCGGTGGCGACTGCAACGACGACCGCGCACTGTCGTCCGAGAGCCATGAGAGATTGCGGCGCAGCGCTGCGGCCGCTGCGGAGCTGCTCGCCACGGACCCTTCACTTTCCGGCTCAAAGGAGCTGCTGGACGAGTGGCGCGTAAACGACGACGGCGAGCGGCCACGCAGCGACGATGGCGGCGTCAAGAGCGGCTTGAATGGTTTGCCTCGCGCGTCGTCGCCATTCTCGCCACCACCATTGATGCGCTCAACCTCGTCTTCGGTGTCGCCGCCGTCGTCTTCCTCATTGTCGCCGTCGTCGCCACCATCAGCGTCTCCTCCTGCTGCTTCTACTGGCTCGCTATTGTTGTCACCGTTCGCACCCGCGTCAGCGACGAGTTGGCGGTGGGAGGAGTTGAGGATCACGCGGTTAATGTTCTCGATCGCAAACTGGAGCTCGACCTGTCGCGCATCAATCGCCGCGACAGCGTCCACGCCCAGCGTGCCATTCAGCTTGTGGAGCTCGAGATCGTCCCACTCGTCCTGGAGCACCTTGATGCGGTTACGGTACTTTTTTAGCAGTGCCGACTCGCCTGTGGACTGGTTGATGGCGAGACGGCTCTTGACGCGGCGAGCGCGGGTCGCAAACTTGAGCGTGTTGTGGGTCTCAGCGAGACACTCGACCGACGGCGCGACCGTGCACACAATCGTGATCTGCGCCTTGCCGCCGAGCGCCGGCTGCAAAATACGCGTGAGCTTGGAGTTGCGGTACGGCAGATGCTGCGGCTGCGCGTCTGAAGACGAGGACGACCTGGACGACGCGCGGCTGAGCTTCCAGATGATGTGGCCGAGCGTGAGCAAACTGCGGTTGATGTACCGCCCTTCTTCCAGCGCCTGGCCCGTCGTGTTGGCGAGCCGCACGCTTTCGGACCCAGCGAGGTCGATCAAGTTGAGCGTCGCGGACCGCAGCACACTGGTCTCGCCGGCAGCGGCGTTCGGCGTCTTGGTCTGGCTCTCAATCACGAGGCGGAATATCGTATGCGACCTCGACGACTGGTCGTTGGCCTCCGTGCTCGCTGTGTGGCGATGGAAGTTGCCGGCCTCGACGAGCGACAGCACGTGGTCTAGTGAGACGAGGATCTCCTCGGTCAGGCCCTTGATGATCACGTCGTTGCATACGTACACGTCGCGGTCGGCGTCGCCGCCCTTGCGTGCGACTTCGTAGATCTTGATGTCGGTCCGCGCGCCGCCCGCAAGCAGGTCGTACACCTTTTCGTTGTAGATCTCGAGGTACGAGAAGCGCAGCAAGAACTCGGACTCGTCATGGTGCGCAATGTGGTCAAAAATGTCTTCGACCGCGAGCTGGATGAGCCCCGGCTCAGTGCGCGACCCCAACATCGTGTGGGTCTTGCCCGTGCCCGTCTGGCCGTACACAAACACTGATGAATGGTACCCATCAACGGCTGCGACGATCGAGTCGCGCACGGCGTCGTCGTAGAGCTGCGACGTGGGGGCCGTCGGGCCGTAGAGGTAGTCAAACGAGTACGACGACGGCAGCGAGTGAGCACTACTTTCTCCCGATGCCGATGACGACGACGGTGAGGCGTCGCGGCTGCGGCCATTCGACGAGCTGTTGCTGCTCTTGTCGCTGGACCGTGATTTACGAGCGGTTTGGGTCGCCGTGGCCGGGAAGATTTGTTGGTAGATGCTGTTGCCGTGCCTACGATGTCGTTCAAACCGTGATCGACCGTCAGTTCGTTTTATTACATGCATGGAGAGTTTCCGTGTTCGCACTATGCGACTCACCAGGTCCACGCGGCCTTGCCGCCGGCCTTGACGGATTCGTTCTTGGTGAAGGGCCGTACGCGCACGCACACGCGGATGCGCTTGTCGCGCGTCGTGGGTGCGGTCGTCAGCGCCAGCAGCGCCGTCGTCGACGCTGTCGCCACCTGTGAGCGCGTAGGCACGAGTGCACGCGACTGAGCGAGAAGACTCGGCGGCGGCGCGCCGCGTTCGTCGCTGGACGACGCCATGGACGTCGTGCTTCCGTCTGGAGTCTTTGGACGCCGCTCGCGACTTGCGCGCTTCTCAAGCTGTGAAGAGGTACGGTCCATACTCAGATTCGTGAGCCGGACTCAGATGATGGGAGCACATAAACTTTGGTGGACCACATAAATTGGAGATGGGCCGCGATTCGTAAGTTCGCATGGGAGAACATACTAAGTACGCGTCAGTGAACGTGTCTGTGGGTCCCGCGACAGATAAAGACCGTGTGGCGCCATGCTGGTGGTGGCGGCGGCGACGATGCGGCGCCTCGCGCGGCGCTCTGTGGCGTCAGCTGCAATGGCGGTTCGCCACTTCTCGAGTGTTCAAGTCGTCGACACCATCGCCGAGTTCCACGACATGCGCCGCCAGATGCCGGCGGGCACGGCCATCGGACTCGTGCCGACCATGGGGGTCTGTCCGTTTCGTTCGTTTCTTCATCGCATTTGCTCATCTCTACTCACACATGGGTTTCTTCATCGCGTAGGGGCTCCATGAAGGCCACCTGTCGCTCGTGCGTGCCGCCAAGAAGCGCTGCGACGTCGTCACTGTGAGTGTGTTCGTCAACCCCACACAGTTTGGTCCGAACGAAGACTTCTCCAAGTACCCGCGCACGTTTGAGCAGGACCTCGCACTGCTCGCGCAAGAGGGTGTCGACTACGTCTTTGCGCCCCCTGCTGACGCTATGTACGGCAAGCACCACCGCTGCTACGTCATGCCGGAGGGCTTTGACGAACTTCCCGAGGGCGTCTGTCGCCCGGGCCATTTCCGTGGTGTCGCGACAATCGTGACCAAACTTTTCAACATTGTCTCCCCCACGCATGCGTTTTTTGGTCAGAAAGACGCTGCGCAGTGCGTGCTCATGAAGCGGCTCGTGGGAGACCTCAATATGGACATCGAAATCGAGGTCGTGCCTGTGAACCGCGAACACGACGGACTTGCACGGTCGACCCGCAATCAATACTTGAGTACCGAAGAGCGGGCGGTCGCGAGTGTTGTCCACCGAGGCCTCTCCATGGCAAAAGACTTATTTGCTCAGCAGACGGGTGATGTTGTGGCGTCGAAGGATCTGCGCGCCATCATTCGCGATGAATACGACCGTGAACCGCTGCTCAACGAGATCCAGTATATCTCGGTTGGCTCCACTAAGACCATGGAGGAGATAGAGCAAGTCTCGAAAAAACAAGGCGCCATCCTCTCGGTTGCAGTCAAGCTCGGCAACTGTCGCTTGATAGATACGATGACACTCTAAGACATTGAAAGAAGAATTAAAGCTCGTGTTAACTTCATTTCTTTCGCTTGTATGTGGTAGGACCCTCAAAGACGTCGGAATCGGGTGTCCGCTTGGAACCAGTAGTTTGAGCGAGGACGCCGTCGTCAAATGCATCCCAGTCGATGTCATCTTCATCGAACTCGTCGCCTCCGTTCTACGACAAGATAAGAGTCAGTATCGCTTCACCTGGGTCTCCAAGACGGATACAGTTGATGCTCACGTTGGACGACTTTGACTTTTGACGGAAGAAAGAAGAACCCGCTGAACCCTCAACATCGTTTGCGGAGCCAGAAGGTTCGTCAGCAGCTTTCGCTGCTGGTGTTGGAGTCAAGTTATGCTGCGTAATTCGACAGATTGTTCAGCAGGTCATGGACGTAGACTGAAGTGAAGTGGGATGAAAACTCACCTTGTTGAGATACGTCTTGACAATCTCGATGATTGCGTCACCATACTTCTTCACACGGATACGGCCGACTCCTTCAATTTCCGACAACTCTGCATTCGTGATGGGAACCGCATTTGCGATGGCACCAATGCCACCAGTCGGTAGGATATGATACGGCATCACATTGAAATTGTCGCACACACTAGCACGCCAATCTTTGAGAAGCTGCGCCAATGCCTCGACGTGGTGAAATGGAATCCTGAACAAGCACAAAATCACGTCAAATCACTCGTCGGTAAAACGATCCGCAGCGAAGTGTTACCTTCCGACGTCTTTCGCTGGTGGTACAACAGGTTTCAGCGTGTGCGACGGCAACACTTCGATCACATCCTCGTCGAAATCGTCGCTCAATTCCTCAACGAGATTATCGGATGACCGATTGGACGTCACCTTTCGAGATGCCTTGCCCGCCTTTGCCGGTTTCTTTTCGCTCTTCTTTCTCGTTTTGGAAGTACCCTGCGCCTGCCTTGGCTCTTTTGGATCAAGTCTTCGCTCGTACCGAGTCTTGCAGACGATGCGAACACGTTCACCTCGGGTAATCTTGTTTGCATCGTAGCCGACCCCAAGAAACGTCGTTGTGAACCCCATTTTGTTCGTCTTGTCCACCTCGCGAAGATACTGTCTCAAGATCATGTGGTAGAGGATTCGCTCAACTTCACTCCGCCCAAAGCGCCCCTGTCCTGCTCCAAAGCCGGCGAGTTTCGCGAACTGATCTTTCTTGTGCTCCTTTCCTTTCACCACTTGACCCAAGTAGATGTGCGAAATTTGAACCAGTGTTGTCGACTCGTTATCCGCTTGCAGCGTTCGCACTGCGTGAAAACAGATTAATTCAGTCAATGTCATGGATGAGCACGCTGGAACACAGCGACACGTACCGATGTCAAGTAGCGTTAGGCAGACATCAGTCACATCCGTTTTCTCCGCAATTAAGCCTTGAGCGCGATTTTTGCAGTTGTCGCATGTCTGTCGACATTTCTCGCTGGAGAAATGCTCACCGAAATATTCAAGCAGGGATGTCCGACGGCATTCGACCTATCCACGTCAAGTAAGTTCTACACCACTGAGATGGCAGAGAATTTTTTTCGACACGGTACCTGATTCTCACAGAACTCGGCGATACGTCGGAGGTTTTGGAGATGCACATTACGATGCTGTTGGTTGCCTTCGTCCTTTGAGATTAGCTTCCGTCGCCGGGTCTACAACATATGCAGATTCAGTCCAAGTGAGCGAGGAGGAACTTCGTTGTATCAGTTAGTCCAGACACTCCCGACACTTACCAGATCGGGATACGAGTAATACAGAATGCAATCCGCAATTTCTCCGTCACGGCCAGCACGTCCAGCTTCCTAGAATCGCCGACAACTTGAGATCAAGTGTTCATAATGGCTGAGGCGAATACAGCTTACCTGATAGTAGTGTGTGACTGATTGCGGGATTGTGTGATGTATAACGTAGCGCACGTCAGGCTTGTTAATGCCCATGCCGAACGCAACTGTCGCACAAATAAGCTTGATTTTCCCTTTGCTCCATTCATGGTGCCGATGGGCTCGTTCTTCAGCTTCTAGCCCCGCGTGATAAAAGGATATTGAAGTTGCACGACGAGTTTTCTCGATGCCCAACGCCTTGGTGAGTTTCTCAGCCACTTGCTCGCAATCCTTCTTCGACAAACTGCAGGGGTTTCAAATCAAAAAAAATGTCAGCTAAGTAGGTACGAGAGGAGTTTTTTAGCAACGCACCAATAGATGATACCCGAGTCGTCCATGTGCTGCCGAACGTACTCGGCGATTTCATCCATGAACTTTCCCGCCTTTTTCCGAATAGCGTACGTCAGATTCGGTCTACATAGAATGGGTGTGATAAGTATCATCACACTCATCACACCAGATATAACAAGAACAAAACGTCTCAAGGAAGAGCACGAAAAACGTCACCTGTCGAAGCTGGATCTGGTGATGAATGGATTGGACAGTTGCAGATTCTTCACAATATCGGCCTCGGTCTGATTGTTGGCAGTCGCTGTCAGCGCCATGATTGGAACCTACACCCATCAAAACAATCAGGAATGTGAGTTATCGCTGCATCCGGAATCGAGCCTTGCTTGCCATCACTTGCCGACTTGAACTTCGTGCGAAGTTGCCCGAGTTGAAAATAGTCCTTCCGGAAATCATGACCCCACTGGCTGATGCAGTGAGCTTCGTCAACGACAAAACGCGCTAGCATCCTTCTCTTCTCAAGGGACTCGAAAATGTTGTTTAAGGTGTTGCTGGACGCGATCTTCTCTGGAGTGACGTATAGCAACTTGATGCGGATCCGATTGGAGTACAGTTCCGAGATGATTGGGCGCTGAACCGTATCGTAGTCCTGCTCGCCATTCAGATGTGCAACCCCAACATCAAGTGCCTCGAGCTGTTGAACCTGGTCCTGAATCAATGAGACCAGCGGCGATATGACGACTGTCACACCTTCGTCAACGCAAGCTGGAAGTTGGTAGCAGAGACTCTTGCCGCCACCAGTTGGCATGAGTACAAAGACATCTCGCCGCGAGAAACCCTCAATGATCACACGCTCTTGATTCGGCCGGAAAGCGTTGTGCCCAAACACATCCCGAAGAACCTGCTTTGCGCGGATTATCTTCTCTCTCACGCCAGGATACGTGAGAGTTGTTACTTCTGCAGCTGTGAATTCCGATGAACTTCGCTGTCGGGACGAGCCTTTTTCCGACGCATCAGCCCATGAGTGAAATCCACACGTACTGCATCGGTAGTACAGTCGATTTGCGTTCGGCCCGTGCTGAACACGGGACTCGCTTGTTTGCATGCCACATGAGCATTGCGGTTTTGGAAGAGTGGATGTGTCGTTGGGGACAAATAATGACCTTGATCCCTCAGCGAACGTCGACTCTAAACGGGATCCACGTGGTGCAACTGGAGGACTGGTTTTGAGTTGCCGAAAGTGCCGACTGAGGTCTTCCAACTTTGCTTCCAGTTGAGCTCGAGCAGCCGTCAAATGTGATGGAATCTCACCCTCCAGAGACGCGTCATCACATTCTTCTCTGACTTTGCGGAGCCGTTCACGAGTTACTTTAATCTGTTCCTTGATACGATCAGGAGAGCGGTCGACCTCAGTTGCGCGCGAGAACACCCCATTGGTGTCGCCGTTGTTGATTGTGCGGCTGGTTATGTTGGGGCTTGGTGAGCGTGAATTTGGGCGTTGAAATTCACCGCCGAACGACAAATGTTGTCCCACTCGTTTGCTTCTTGTGCGCTCCGTTGAAACCACCGGTGCGCAACTTGCAACGAGCGCGTCAACGTCGACTTCATCGAAGAAACTATCGTGAATATCGAATTCAGATGCAGGTGAGGGGGGCGAGGGCCGTTGAGCTGGGACGCGGTGAGTCGGCGGCCGACTCTGAGACGCCCGCATATTAGTCACCGTATAGAACTCTATCCCATGATACGAGAGTACTCACCGCAGATTCCGCCGCTGCTTCGTACCGACTGCCGATTGCAACTGAAAGATTCAAAGCGGGGGTAACGTATCTGGAACGCTCCGATCGGTTTTCTTCTCTGTCCGTCACTGGTGCATTCTCATCGTCTGGATCGCCCGTGGTTACGACGTCGCCTCCGCCAGCGAACGGCACAAGTGGCGGTGGGGTGGTGGCTGCTGGCTTGGGAAGCACTACAACTTGGATTCCAGTTGATGACAACCCCGCTAGCCGGCGGAAGGTGGGCATCGCTGACGCGCCGCGCTTAATCGTCTCGTCGGCATTAACCACTGGATCGCGTGTTGCTCCTCGATTAAGGGACCTGGATGCAAAACATGAATCAGCTCACCACCTTATCTCGCCCACATGTACATCGGCATCCAGCACAGCGTACGTTTCCTTCCGTGCCGCGCGGCTGTCCAAATAAGCGTTTATCACGTGCGAATTGAGGCACTGCTGAAGCGCGTTTGACGGTCGCTACGCGTCCAAGCCCACGACCAGCGTCAGTTCTATGCGATCAATGCTAAGACCACCACCATGTACAGGCACACACACGTCACGCACCTTCTTGGCCCACTCGAGCTGCTCACTGAGGTTATTGTGCGGGCCACCGCCGGTCGCGGACGCCGCTGCGTCCTTCCCGCGCTTTCCCATGCTGTGGTGTTGCCGTTTGGCGTTGCACTTCGAATTCCGCGCGCACAGGTCAAGCGAGTGATGGTAATTTGTCAATATTGCTCTGAGAGTGTCGCTATATTTAATTTCGACAGACTGAATGTTGTCAAGAATCATCGCGGCCTTTCCCACCCACCGTCTGGATACACAATTGCACGAGCTGCGGTGGAAGAGAATGAACTCAGCTGGTGCGCGTGTGTCCTTCAATGGTCCGTCCACGCACCTCAAGCACTGCATCTATATGTGTCTTCAGATTGCGTTCGGATCGCTCAATCAGCTGCTCCACGTCTCCCCGCTGTGTGGCGTGCCCACTGAGCAAGAGCAACTTGCCCATTCGGCCCTCCAGCGCATCGACGCGAACGGTGGCCTTCCATCCATCTCACGCTTCGTCAAAACAAGCGCACGCCGTGTACATGCTCCTGCTCTGTACCTCGCTATGTAGCCGCCGTGACTCTCCTTGGTAACCACCCTGATACGCAAGCTTAGCTTCGCACTCGACTAGCGCCTGCTGCATGCTGACCTTCTCGTCCAGATGCTATATATGCACGTTGAAATCGAGCGTAGCTCCTCCAGTTATTCGGGAGCGAACGTCTTGAGACACACAAGCAATTCACCTGGTGGAGCAGACTCTTGCATCGCTTCCCTTCAACTTCCAAGTCGCGAGTCTGAGCGACGACAACAGCGATCGATTCTGTCGCCACATGATCAGATACCAAGTGTACGCCGACCACCAATTTCCGTTCAAGAATTTCTGCAATGAATTACGTTGTGTCGTGTCTTCGATGCGTTTGACGAACGTGATCATTCGCTGTTCGAGCGAGCTCGAGCACTCACTAACAATGGTCTTGGGCTCGTGCGTCAGCGTTGGTTGCGGTGTATTGAACGGTCTCAATAAAGCCGTGCTACTGCTCGACTTGCTTGTCCAGTGTGACCTGCATCTGTCCAATTTGACTCTTGCAATACTGGAGTGTGTCTCGGTGTCTATCAACCTGCTCAGCAACGGATTGGCAGTCGCGAACGTGATGCTTGAAGCGAAAATCGAGCCGTTACAGTGCGAGCTGCAAGTCTGTGACCCGGCGATCGCTTTCGACTTGAAGGCACTGCATCTGCTTCGTAATCGTTTCTTGGATGTGCTGTGTCTTGTCCAACACAACTTCAACGAGTTTACCGAGCGCTGATTTATTCGACGCGACCTGCGCGCCGAAAACCTCCAATTCGCTACCAACCTGCGCTTCTGTTGGGAGAGGAGAGCAGGGGATAGTGAGTACAGACTCCGCAGGTTCGTGGAGCAATCCATATAAACTCACCAACAGAGATTTGCCTCTGGTACTGCTTCCGCAGTAGCGTTACGGTTGCTACCAAGTCCTGGAACTCAGTTCTCGTAACTGGGCGTGCAATGGCGTCGGACGCGTGAGTCGCACCAATGGCAGAAACGGACCCTTTAGTCTTCAGTTTGAACTTCTTCGCTAGCCGCTTCACGCCGGTTGTCGGCACCATCATCAATGGACAACGGGTCACAAAGAGTCCGCAATCTCTTATTTCTTTGTGCAATGCATGTGAACCCCAAGAGGCCTGTTTTTGAAAGGTCGCACTTCGCAAGCGTTACAGTAATGTCGGCTCGTGTTTCCTTCGCGGTTACGCCAACCACTGGGTGGATGGAGTTCACGGGGGACCCCAAAGTGTCTGCGCCGTCTCTCGCTAATAATGGGCTGCTCGCGTCCAGGGGCTTTAGGTGGGGAACCCCAAGTATCCATGTGCCTCCGATTGAACTGTGTGTGGCTTACGCGTCTTCGTGTCTGCAGCTGTGGCATGTGTCCTCGTGGCCGGCGTCGTGTCGATGATATCGCTGTTGCTCCCTTACTGGTCCAAAATGAAGCTCGGCGTCGCTACCCAGGATAACTTGGAAGTTACCTTCGGCTTGTGGGGGTCGTGCATCAACCTTAAACCGACTAATCCGGCGACTCTCGACTCTCCGGTCGTGACGAACGGCTCCGAGGTCATCGCTATCGCGCCAGAGAGTGCGGCAAGTGAGACGCTCACGTGTGGCTCCTACTTTGACAAGGAACGCGTCCGGATCACTTGCACATCCTTCCGTCAACTTGCGTCCGGTCAGTGTACACGTCGCAATTTCCTTGCCGCCGGAACTCTGTGTGATGCAGAAGCGGCTACGGCGTTTCTTGGTGATGGTGGCGAGCCCACAGTCGTGGCAAGCTGGCTGCGATTCTTGGGGATCGCTTGCGGAAAGGCTGGCCATGCGTCAATCTTATCGGCTATGTTGTGCTCGGTCTTCGCGGGTCTCGGTGGAGCTCTGCTCTTCTTCGGCATCGCATGCGCGCGAATTGACTCTTGCATTGGGAGAATTGGCGCTACATGCACCGGTTGCACAGCTGCGCTCCAGTTGATTGTGGCCGCACTATGGGGTATCGAGACGCGGAACATTCACGGCGAGCGCGTTGCGTTTGGGACGTCGTTCTACCTCAACAGCATCAGCATCCTGTTGCACGCGATTGCATTCCTCGCGGCGAAGAAGCACCAGCGACTTGAGAAAGAGGCCCACAGAGAACATCTTGGCGACGATCTAGATGAAGTCACCCAGGCAACAAAGACGAAGGGCGACAGCGACAAGACGGGTGATGCGCACGGCCTGGTGGCTGTCTAAATCGCACCTATTTTATTCGTTAAGGAGGGCCAGCACAGCCTCAGCGATAGCCAGAGACGACGTGAGCCCTGGAGATTCGATTCCGCACAGATGAATGACACCTTTGACACCATGCATCTTCTCCCCCTATCAGTGTACGAGCACCGCATCATGGGGTTTTTCCACACAGTCCAAATGTTTGCTCGTCTTGCGCGTTTACTCACCGCAATGTAGAAATCATCGAAAGGGATTCCGCCCATCGTGATCTTTGGACGAATACCACAGTAATCTGCGTAAAGATTCTCAGATGTCACACGCGGCCAATACTCGCGGATGCGATCGGCAAAAACCTCGGCCCTCGTCTCGTCAGGCTACATGTCGATGAACAAGAGCTTTTCAGAATGATACAAACGTATCCACATGTGGGTTTCACACTTACCGTGTAGTCGACCGAAGATACCCACTGTACGTCCGGTCCGAAGCGTACGTTGCCATCAATATCTACTGTCGAATGGACGCCAAGGCCGCCGATTTCCGGAATAGGATACACGAGGTGGCTAATAATTCAGTCAGCAGAACAAGTAGCTCGTTTAGACCAGCTTTCCATGCTCACAGACCGAACCAGCATCTAATGCGTTCAGAAATCGCACCTAAATGGCCGAAAGTTGTCGCGAAGCTTGAAGTAGGTGCCCTTGGCGAACAGATTTGAGACGGCTGGTCGTTCTCGTTGAGTGGTTTTCACAAGCCGTGGCGCAAAGATGCCTGTGGCATTGATGAAATAGTCGCACTCCATCTCATACGTCTCCCCCGTGGCTACACTGCTCGCCGTGAGCTTGACGGTCGGTGCGCGGGGGGACGACTCGATGGTGTCAACGGAAGTCGCGAACGCGAACACCGCGCCGTGGTACTCGGCGTCGCCGTGGAGCGACTGCATGAACGCATGCGAATCGACAATGCCAGTCGAAGGAGAGAAGATTGCCTGCAGGCAATATTGGGTGGGTAAGATCTACAATTATTTGGCGTAGACGGCAAGAAGGAGAGTGTCGTCACCTGTTCGCACTTGACCTCGGGTTCCAGCCGCTGAGCAGTTTCCTTAGAGATCATGCGCAAGTCGTTGACGCCGTTCTCGATCCCGCGCTGTGCAATGAATGCCAATTGATCCACCTATGTGAAACAGTCAGAGGACATTGAGCTGTCGCGCATGTTTGACCACGCTTCGATAGCATTGGAGCGTCTCACTTGATGCGCTTGCGCCACGATGAGCTTGCCGCAGCGCTTGTGCGGCACGGAATGACTCTCGCAGTATTCGTACAATAGGTCACGTCCTCGCACGCACAGTTGTGCCTTCAAACTGTCCTTAGGGTAATAAATTCCGGCTGATTTCGTACAAGTCCCCGCATCGTCAGTACCGAACGCGCACTCGCCGGACGGCGCGACACAACCACCCACCGTGGATAACCTCGCTATTGCGCGAACTTGTTTCCATACCCACGCGCGTGTTCGCCTCCAGCACGATAACATCCATGCCTGCGCGTCTCGCCACCGCGCGCGCTACACTTAGGCCCACGACGCCGGCCCCCGCGACGACGACCGTCTTGGACATCATCACTCACAGCAGGGTTCCGACGACGGGGATTTTCTAACGTTAATGGAAAGAACCAAATATACCACCAACCCACCCCAAGTTTCCCAAAAAGGAGACTGCATGAACACCTGTAAAAAGTGAATATCACCCGCAGGTGGCAACTATTGTACTCTGCAGAATTGATGATAACAAGATCTTACAGGGTCTGGTTTCCTCAATTTTCGAAAAACATATGACGATAGCGAGATATATAGGGTATTTTTGACCGTGAAATCCGAATCTATGGTCGGATTTTGATGATTCTGCGTCGTTTTGGAGATAAACCCGTTCGCGCACAGCCTTCCACTAATCAAAATCCCTCGTGAATAGGGATAAGGAAAATAAAGGACACGGATTGGCCATACTCGAAAAACCAGCTGGCTTTTGAGGGAAAGGCGCACAGATTACGAGTCGCCAATCGTCAAAATTACATAGACAGGACGCAAATAGTGGCCATTCGGTACGATTTCGCAATGAAAACGAGGTTGGTTTGTCTAAACAACCATTCTTCAGAGCGCACCAAACAGCTCACACGAACAAACATCTAATCAGCTACATTTCCATATGCGGTTTGGCTTTGTCGAAGCTCTGGTTACTGAGAAAATTGAAATCTTACCAAATAATTCGGTTCAGTTTTCTTGGAGTTGTCATGTTATCATTCATTTTGACTGCCTTCCTGTTCTTCGACAGAGGAACTTCCGATTGATTCGTGTAGAAGAAATGTAAAGCTTCATTTTCCAGGGTATTTGGCCCCGTCAAGATGCATACTCGTTGTGTTTTTCGAATTTTGCTTCGGCCGCCACCCATCTTGTTATCATCAATTCTGCACAGTACAATAGCACCCAAAAAACAATCACGTCACCCGCAAGAATGTATGTGGCACCTGCCCAACTGTCCCATCACCCAAGCTGTTGATGGGATCACCCAATGGACGGGATAAACACCCAGCGTTGCAAACCCATTGGCTAAAAATAGCGTGATACTTGGCAAGCAAAAACACAGCAAAAACTCAACTCAAATGCATGGTGCAGGCTCACAGTCAGCGTAAGTGCGCCACCACTGCGCCAAACCGCCACCAAAAAGGAAACTGTCATCCCGTCTCGCTGAGATGTACGCCCGCGGCAGGAAGACGAAACCATTGCCCAGGTGGGATGCAGTGAAACGAGGCCAGCGAGAAGATGCAACGGTGTTTATCAACGCTATGAAAAGCTTCCGCATCGATAAGTCCGGCCTGCGACGATGCACAGCGTGCACCAGCAACACCAACCAGCACAAGATGCGATACCAACTTCTCAGTTGCGACTCGGCCGCATGTCGCTGTGATGAAGTGGTATGCGCTTCCCGCACCGGCTACACACCTGGTAGTCGCACGGGAATGCAGATAGGCTGGTGAACTGGAAAGGAAGCGAAGGGGTAGCGCTTTAACCATTAAAACCTAGCGAACTTCCTAAGTTCTGGCTAGTAGATCTCACGTTGTGTACCCTTTAAGGTGTAT